>WOGP01002408.1:0-14489 GCA_015342065.1 Leptinotarsa undecemlineata | reverse complement strand
GTTTCCAACTACTCCAGAGCCTGTTCAGCAAGCACACGTTGTATATGGTCATTTAGCTTCAGTTCCTGGGTCAGTTACATTTTTTAACGTCACGACTCAAAATTCGCCAAGTTGTGGTCTGCGAAAAGTCGAGATTTTATGAGCGACGTGGAATCGACTGTCTCGGATTCTTCTGCACACTCTCAGAGACAGCAGCGATGTCTTCAGCAGATCTTACGTTTCGTCGATATATGGATGTTGGTCGATCGTTTACTGAACCAGTGGACTCAAATTCATCCTTCTTTAAGCATAAACTGCTTAACACGTGGTGCGGTTATTGTAAAACTCGTTTATAGTGAAAATCATGCAATAAACTATATTGACTAGTATTTAAATATGGATTTTCATCAAGTATTAGCCAGTTCTATTCAATTATCAAATTCATCCACCACATTGCGAGTGGTCCTCTCGGTATGCTGATATAGTGGACCGTAAAATGAGCTAAATGCACGGTACGTTGTCCGAACAGAACAACCATTTTGATAAAACAATTTCACTATTTGCACGTGTTGTTTAATGTTATATCCCTCCATGGTAGTTTGGCAAAAAAGACTGAAAAAATGACAACTAATTTGACAGATGTGGTTTCAACAAGATTACCGTTATCGCTGTGTCAGTTGGAAATCCCATAACATGAGTATGTATGTGCACACACTGTATAACTGGATTTAGGAATCAGTCATGAGACGTTTCAAGAATCCCGAAGCACACCAAGGAAAACTTTTGGGGAAAATGGCCCAGTACGTTCTGGGAAGTTTAAGATAAACAATCCTATCTGAGAAAGATAAACGCATGCGATCGACTTCAAAGAAAACATACACACATAATACATGACGTGGATATGTTGGGAATATAATATAATCATCTCACAAGCGTATTCGTCCCCTAAGAGGCCGCCCCTGACTATATGCAGCGTTCCGTTTTTATCCGGTGATGGATTATGGACAGGCAAAATGTCAACGCCATGATATATTACGCGAAGGCAATTGGCCTTTCATTCGACAACTCTGTAATTTATATTCCTTGTGCAAGGTTAACGAAATTATTTGCTTCATTCGTGTATGGCATTTTAGAAATCATTAACGTTGGATTTTTTCGGAAAACAATGGAAACGCGGAACGATTTATGAGCTTATTGAAGAGGAACGAACATGGTTTTCGTCGACGTGAAATATTCCGGTACAAAAAATTTTGAAACGTTTCACACACTGAAAGATTGAAACTACTACGACAAATGCTCAGATATACGTGAAAAAGGGAAATGTCAATTATTTTTTAATTTAGTTTGGAATTCATAGGCTCTTCTTTTGGATCAGTTTTCGAAATAAGAGCTTATTAGGCTGTTTCATAAGTTTTGTTCGTTTTAATGTCATGTATTTTTGTCTCTCCGTATCTGAATTTGGGAAAGACAGTGTTAATGAACGCACTGTTCGACGTTGGTTTGCGAAATTTCATTTCGGGGAATTTAGCCTCGTAGATGAGCCCCGAAGTGGTCGACCTACAGTTCTCCAGGATGAGGATTTGAGGAGGCTGTTGGAGACTGACCCATCACGCACGGTGCGTAAAATGGCGGAAGAACTGGGCGTCAGCTATAGGTCAAGTAGGCGATATAGTGCAACCTACCTTCCAACAGCCTAATTAGGGAGCTTACCAATTTCGTTTTTAAATAATTATTTCTGATTATATAAGAATCACAATAACTATGTAATATAATACAATCGATCGCTTCAAAAACATTTCACTAACTTTCTTCGAAAGCTTATGATAATTCCTTTTCCATATTCTCTGTTTCACTACCACTGTTGTTATTTAAATCAATAATGAATTTATTTCCACCATTAATATGGTAGTGTCCAATCTTCATATGGACTTTTTCAAGTAGTTGGTTTTTGATAAAGAAATCTTCAAAATACAAATTGATATCCATTAAAAAACTTTGTATTTCAACTTTCTTCGAATTTTCATTCGGTACTTTGATGAGCTGTCGCGAATGATATAGCGTTGTCAAGAACTATTACACTATTCGCATCCAAATTTGGGATCAATGTGTTTTCAAACCATTCCTCCAAAATATTAGCTTCCATGTTCTTATGATAGTCAACATTGCAGTTCCCAAGTTTTTTTTCCACATAATTTCAAATAATTCGGAACCCATCCTTTACTTCCTTCGCAATGCACAATGATTATTTGCGATCCTTTGTTTGCAGGCATGTTAGACGTACACATTCTCGAACCATCAGTCCACCTATTCGTAACTATGAGTGTCATACCAAGTTTCGTTTAAATAGAAAATTTGCCGTTGTTCTTGTCTATATTTAGTTATTTGTTCTGAGTATTTGTTACGCAATTCCACTATTCTTCTGCTTCCCATAACTGCTTAACGTTTGTTTATTATTTTAAATCTAAATCCTAGTTTCTTTATCCAATTCTGAAGAGTTTTGTCACAGCAGCTCACGTATTCAATTTCGTCCTCATGATTTTAGTTGTAGGAATCTCATTGCTTTTGAAACAATCGTATATTGTTTTTTTCAATGATTTTATTATATGACTATCTAAAGGTATCGGGAATCCCGTATAACATCGTGTCTTGCGTTCATAAGGTTTGTTTATGACTATTTTAAGTACAGATGAGAAAGGAATTTCGGTCAAATCTGATGTTGCTTGTAATAGTTTGTTTTCCTCGAAACCAAACTTGAGATGTAGATTCTTATACATACTCTCTGTGTTTCAATATTCAAATGCATCCGAATCTTGTTTACTGTTGTATCTTTTTCGCACTGTTCACCATCGCTTTTGGAATCACTACATAGGAAAAAGTCTGCGTTGTTATCACACTCGTTATTACTATTAGTACTTGTCCAAGGATTCCCCATTTTAAACAGCTAACAAAAATTTTAAGTCATTATAACTGACGAATTTCAACACTCAAATCGCGTTCAGTTCCTGAACTGATCATTGACAACACGACGGCTCACATTCTATTCGTCACCGTAACATGACTTCAAATTCAATTTTATGACTCTTCAGCCAATCATAAAACTCGGTTAATGAAAGTCATCCAATACGAACCGCCAATTCTTCAGTCTACGTGGAGTAGTTGGCAGCGGCTTTATTTCTATGTATTGGTTTTTCTGGCCTTTGAAAGCGCCGACACTTCAATTATGCACAATACCGGTTACTTCGACTATACTCATTGTTAACTTTTTCATGGGTTAAGACAAGGGCCCAAGTGGTTGTTCCTTTTCGACTAAATTTATGAATCGACCTTTTGTCAGTGAGAAAGTTACTTCCAACACATTTCTTAGCCATTGCATTCATTTCTTACTGATATTTCGGCCGGGAACTAATCCTAATTCTGATTCTCCTCGCTACGAGGTTACTCTGTTATTTTCTGTTTGTTCATTTATTGGTGTTGTTAATAAGTTAAAACTTACTATTTGTAAACGCTGTGTCCGTCTAATTAATGATTAACCTATCACCAGTCCCCACACACTAAACAGTTTTACAAAAATGCACATAGTAGGTGAACATTTCACAATAAAGTGTTTTATGAATTGTAGAATGAGGACCATTTTCCCTTACCAGAACAAAAATGCTGTCTCTAGACGCGCGTTCGCATACTAAGACGTCTTAGTATTCTCCTGATGATGCTAGCTTGGTTAGCGAAACGCGCCTCGAGAGATAATAACTTTGTAATGGTTAGAGAAAAGTGTAGACTGAGCAACAAGTTGAAAAACGTAAAAAACAGATATGAAGCTCCTAAAAGTATGAGCAAAGGCACATACGATTCGGAATGAGCCCTAAATGAGCCCTAAAGAAATGTTTTCGAAGGATTTTATAGTGGGGTAAAAATTACGATTGTTATAAACAAAATAATCGAGGAAAAATGAGGTATTCCGGTTTATTGTTAATAACATTAAAACTATAAATATTTAAGAAATGAAACAAAGAAATTCGTAAAGAGGAGAAAATTCCCCATACTTCCCCGACTCCTGGAAAAGTACCTCCATGACGCATAGCCACTGAAAAAAGCGTTTACCGAAAATATTTTTTTCACAATATTGAATGTTCACGAATGTTGAAAACATTATGGCTTATTTGAAACGTTTCAAAGAATAAGCCTTCGTTGGAAAAAATATTAATTCTTATTTTTCATAATTTATCATAATTATTCATAATTATGATACATTATTCATAATTATTGTAATTTTGTGAGCGAATTTCTTTATGAATATCAAAGAAATGAGGTTAAACATTTTCCTTTAATGTTTTGAATTTACGTTTTCTTAACAACAATTGAAATTGATTGATTTACGTCATATGTGAACAATTTGTTTATAAACAAAGAAATTCAATAGTAAAGAAAAATTTTTTTTGTCATTATGTTGTAGGTAATAAAAAAATAATTATTCGAAAGTGGCCTCGTATATTCTTAGTAAGATTACTGGATAATAATAGATCGTTAATAAAAATCCAAAACAACAATGAAGGAGGTATTGAGTCATGACATACGCCAAATTATTTATATTTGTTAGATACATCTTTTCTCAACTACATTATTTGGCGACATTGTTTCAGTATATGATACCCAATCAAAATCTCAGATTAGACAAGAAATATTGCATAAGTGTATTCGACTTGTTTTAATGCATCCAGGATATATGTTACAAAAGCTTGGATTGTAATCTTGGTGCTTTTCTTAGCACTATGGCCATAATTACGGCCACAATCGGTAAGGTAGTTTCAAGATATTTTGATATCTGTATACACAAGCACGTTTCCAAAATTTTTAACAAAATATTTAATGAATATATTGGACTGTAATTTGCTAGTTCATTGTCTCCTCTTTCTTGAAGCTCCTCTTTGAAATTATCCCTCACATTTTTTGTTGAAGGACTTTTTCATGATATTTTAAAAATTAATAAATTATTTTATATTAGTATTATATTTACTATGAAAGTTATTTCCTTGAAAGTAAAATCTTTTGTTAACAAGTTACTCTTCTTGATATAAGTTATTGGACCCCTTTTTCGTTAATATTGGGTTGGCATTAGCTTGCAGTATTTTATATGCAAAATTTGATGAACTTCTTTGAAATTATTTCTAATAATATATGTGACTTTTTGTTTTTTTATTAAGACATTTTTATTTCATTCTGCTTCGTGTTTTCATTTATCACTTTTCTAATAACTCTCTCAGCTTTCTGTTTGCATCCTCAACTCTCTGTCACCTATTTTTTCAAATTTTTGTTTATTTACATTTATTACTTTCACTATTTAGTCCTACCTAGGGACCTATGCGACTGTATTTCAAACGGAAATTTATTTTAAATCATGCTCTAAAGAAAATAACCCTGGCCGTCACTGATAGTCATATACCAGTGACGTCACTGATAGTCATAAACCAATCATGACGTAGCTAAGAGCGCGCGAATGTAATATGCTCACTGCTGCTCTTGATGTAGCTACAGTAATGATACCGACTTCGATGGAATTTCGAAGAATATTCTGCCGTATTCGATCACGATATATAAACGCTAGCCGCGAGCATATCGATACAGTCAAGTGGAAGTTACAGTGCAGTATGCGGAGCGATCTAGTAAGGAGATAGACATTCGAATAATAGTTGAAGTTGAAGTGATTTTTGTATTTAAAGTGAAATAAAGTTGAGTTTGATTATTCAGTGTAGTCAATTATTGGTCAACCCACGGGGAAAAACGTAACATAATTGAACTCTGTGTGGAGAGATTGGTAGAATCCAACCTCACATACAAGTCAATAAAAGTCTTGGCTCCTACCGCACAACGTCTAAGTTGGTAGCAAATTTTCAAAAATGACGCTCCTCAATAGGAAGACAACAAATTTTCTGTTGTCTGGATTCCTGGCCACACTGGCCTGGTAGGCATTGAGGCTGCTGACTCCCTTGCAAAGGATGATGCTGCAAGTACCTTCATCAGACCAGAACCTGTCATTGACATTGCTTTGGGTTTTGCCAAACAAACATTGAACAACTGGATGACAAGGAGATTTAAAGACTTCTGGCGAAATCTTCCAGTATTGGCTCAGTCCAAGGCGTTCATTCACCCTTAGAAGCTTGAAACCAAACAGTTGTTGGACTACAGTAGGGATGAACTATGATGTCTCAACAGGCCTTCTTACGGGTCA
The DNA here is from genome assembly GCA_015342065.1 of Leptinotarsa undecemlineata. Classification (NCBI taxonomy): domain Eukaryota; kingdom Metazoa; phylum Arthropoda; class Insecta; order Coleoptera; family Chrysomelidae; genus Leptinotarsa; species Leptinotarsa undecemlineata. The sequence goes on along the minus strand of WOGP01002408.1, from coordinate 8,287 downwards.
CTGTCGTCTGAATCATCATGTGCAGATACTCGGATTTTTGGAAGACAGTGTGTGTCGCCTCTGTTTGGAAAATGATGAAACAGCAAAGCATATACTTTGTGCCTGCCCCTTTGTGGACCGAATCAGGTTTTCAGAGTTTGGTAGAACGACAGTTCTACCATCTGACGTGAAAGATCACTCACCATATTAACTTATCGGCTTCGTCAAGAAGCTGAGTTCATTTAGTCGAGTTTGAATATGTGTGAGCCACAATAAACCCTTGCAGGTTGTGGTGGAGGGTCGAATAGGCCCACTTTATTTTAACTTAACCTAACCTCCACTATTTAGTTGAAACATTTCGCGGTTTCATGAAAATTTTGAGTTATGTGTGTTGGACACTTTTTTATTATAAATATATTGTTGTTATGAAAATCTGCATGATGAACCATATCACTGCCAGGAAGTCAATTTGTCAAAGTTGTTAGGATTAGTATATCAGTAAATCCCTTGGCATTTAGCAGAGGTATTTATCTATATTAGTAACTTCATCAAGTTTCATTACAGGAAACGTTAAAAACAGTCACTCCCTGGGGACTTCTATTTCCGACAAGCCTTCTGGGAGAATTATATAAGCTATTGAAAAATATATTTTTCTGTTACCGAAAAAATTCCGAAATTATAAATACTCTCTCCGAACATTGAAGAATTGAAACTTCTTGGTTCCAATGTAGACCACGAAGAGAAGAATAAATAACAGGTTCTCTTAACACTAAAGAAATTGTCGCGGGGGCTTACCGATGAAAGACGTTTAAAGAGACTATAGTCCTTGATATAACTTAGTTACTATCCTTTAATATATTGGGGGGTCATAGAAATTCAGAAGCACAGAAGTAATTTCAACCTTTTAGTGGAAGAGCTTCATGGAGCAAGAGCCGAATCGATCCCTCTACAAAACCCTCCATCACTGGGAAAGATTGATTGCAGCTTGAGAAATGGTTCTGATGCAGATTCTGTGGAACATGTTCTTCTTTACGAATCAGTAGACAGTTGTCCTGAGAATGTTGCGATGAAAATTGGATTAGATAATTGAGCAAACACTTGCAACATGAATAGCATTTTACAAGTGTTGTTCATGACGAAGAATTTCATGAACGAGGTTTTAACGAGAATGTTTTTCCTTATTCACCAAACTCAAACACCTTTAATACAGCTGCAGTTTCATAAGAATGTATCATCTTTCCCACCAATCGATTTCCACCTGTCACTGGTTAGGACAACAAGAGGATTGTTGTGAATTCTTAAGGTTCTTGTTGAATACTCTTCGTGAGCAGGAAAATAGTAGAATCAATACTCCTGACTGCTCTGGATTGAATGATTCCGTGCAGTCTATCTCGTCTTGTATTTGTAGATCTTTGCTGGAAAAATCCTGACTAGTTAACTTTGTAGTACATGTTAAAGAGGTAGCAAAAACGTATGAGACTTTCTGGAACTCAAAATAGCGTTTCCTCATATGACTGATAAAAACTCCGTTCAAAGCTTATTGTTGAATCATCTGAAAATAGAACTTTTAACGGGTGATGATCAACTGTATTGCCAAATATGCGCCAAGCTAACTGACTATTATAAGACAACAAGTATAGCTGAGGCACCAGTCAACCTAATAATAAAACTGATGGTCTTCAAACATGACTCAACCTCTGACTTAAGCACCGAACTCTTACGAGGGTTCGAAATAGATGAACACTTCAATCTAGCAGACCACTATTTTAATCTTCATTCAGTCATTATTCACTGTGGTTCTGGCGTTGAATCTGATCATTATTACACATTGGTCAAAGACGAAATGGACTGGTTTAACTTTGACGATAGTCGTGTCACGAAATATTCTGGCGATATCTTGAATTTATTGGAGCCTTTGGAGACACCCTACATTCTATTTTATGTAAGAGAGGACATTGGCAGATGAAGATCTTCAGATGATTGTTGCTACAGATTTTTCCAGTTTTTCTGCAGCTAAAAAAGCAAATGTGCCACTGAAATCCATCAAGTCGCCCCGGAGCGCCAATTAATTTTTGTTGTTGTTTCATAATTTCATTTATTTTCAATTACTTTTATAGATGAATAGTCAGTTCTCAACTATTTACCACTCATTCATTTCTACCTAAACGAAGAGGGAATCGACAATAATAAAACCTGGCTATCTGCACTTAATTGTTCTCGTATCATGTCATTTAATTCAGTCCATAGGATTGAAGCCACGCCCACCACCGATAAAATAACTACGGAGTCCCAACTCAAGTATGTAGTACCTGATTTGAAAACAACTTGTTCCACTGATAACCTGTTTATTTTGTGAAAATTCATACTAAATATAGGATAGAGAAAATAACTTTCGTCTAATTTCTACTAGGATTTTTATTTGTTACGAACGGTTTCGGTGCATCAAACTATTCTCAGTTGACGCAGTTTGACGAAAAAATGTAAAACCTGAAATCTGAGATACTGAACAATAATTATTTAACTTCGATAAAATATCAAAATCACTGAGTATTGATCCAAAAACACTACTTGTGTGATTTGAAAACAATATTTTGTCCTTTGTCTCATTATCTTAGATAATGTCTACCGCAGTGGTAGACGAACCGCCAGGCATGCAATCTGCAGACAACGGCCACAAAAACCGGAAAATAGCTTTGATACAGTTATCTCCAGCGTGAAAGTTTACACTCTTGTATCGTAATGTTTTGAATAATGTGTTACTCTTCAATTAACAATTTCCATCCATACTTTCTACTGACTGGGAAAACATTTTTTTCAACCTAAATCTTGTCCTCTTTAACTCAGTCACCACTTACATTTTTCTTAGAAATTGAAGAGATATTTCAAGAGAAAATTTGCTCGCTGATACCTTAGGAATTTTTCTGCAACTAAATTTTTATACCGCTTCAATAGATGAATGAAATTGACGTTTACGCAGGCAATAATGTTGGTTTTAGTAGCGTTGGTTGTTAGAAATCCACCTTTGAGACACCGCGGCGTGTAAACGTGGTCATTAATGAAAGCACCGGTCTCTTTTTTATCAACCTGTAGCACTTTCGTATTATCCCTTGTTGCACGTTAATACTACTCAACTCTCCCCCGCAGTGAAGTCTGCATCTGTTGCAATAATAAAAGTTACGATATCGCGTAGGTATGGTAGCCAAATGTTGCAGTGCCGAGCCTATCTTGGGACGTTAATAAAACTTGGAACAAGACGTTTTGTTTATTTTCACATAGAACGGTGGATAATATTATTTGTCCTAGTCACGTTCTTTCAGTTAATCAGAAACAAGATGTATCGTTTTATGTTTTGTTGACAGAATACTAAAATAGATATTTCGTAGACGAGTGTCAGTAGCAGTGGCGAAACAGCAGTTTTCTTTCAATCTTCGCCCCACTCAAAACATGTCATTGAAATCTGTAGTCCCTCCATACACATTTTGATCAGTTAAGTTTTTTTCATATATCTGTAATTTATTCATTTATTCAGTACATCCAGCAGGCCCAAAAGCCCATTTATAGGTGTATACAATTAGAAATATGATAATTATACATATAGTAAGATAGATTTTGAATGAAACGAAGAATCTTTGTTTTGAATTGTTTGAACGTTAGAAAAAATATATCTACACTTGGAACATTATTAACACGTCTAGATATAGTAGTTATGGGAGAATGAAAATGATGCAGTGCATTGAAAACCGGGATATGAAATGTGCTACAGAATCTAGATGAAATACGCGTTACAGTGAATATCATTTGAGACAATAGAGGCGAGCAATGTACAATGTACAATTCATGTATTATTTTATATGCAAAACACATATTTCGGCTTTGGCTGAATTTTTTTAGAGATATCATTTGGAACTCTTCCAACAATGAGTCAGGATGAGCACCATGTCTTTAGAAATATGCATATTATAAAAAAAGTTTTTGAACAATTTCAATATATGTTTCATATGGGACTGATTCCAAACGACACTACAGTACTCTAATTTACTCCTGATCAGTGTTAAGTAAAGTGTTTTCAAAGAATGAAAGGTCTTAAATTCCTTGCAGTTGCGTATTAAGAAACCCAGACTTTTCATTGAAGTTGATATTATATTCTGAAAATGATTGGAAAACGTGAGTTTTTGATCAAACAAAACCCCCAGATTGCTTGATTCCGTGATTCGCGTTAAACTTAAACATAATTGAATGTTACCGGTAATATTTTACGTGTAAATGTCATTATCTTACATTCATTTGTGTTTAAGTACAATTTATCACGAACATACCAATTAGTCAAAGAAACAGTCTGCTTCATCTTGGATTTCACGATATATTTTCATATCATTTGCAAATAGCAATTATATGAGAAGTGATATCATGGACCATGCCATTTATAAATAGCATGAATAATAACGGTGCAAAATAAGACCCTTGTGGGACACCCGAACTCGCTACAAAGCAGGAGGATTGTATACCATCACATTCAACATAACTGAGTCGGTCGGATAAATATGATTTCAGAAGCAACTGAATATTAGATGATATGCCAAAATTTGACAGTTTCTTTAGCAGCTGTTAATGTGACACTCGATCAAACGCATTGATCAAACGTCAACTTGACGCTTATTATCAAGTACATCAGAGACAAATTGAGTGAAACACAGAGATTAGTTTCAGTACTACGAGCCTCGATAAAGCCATGTTGAAAATTGACAGCGAAGAACCGACATGGTTATAAATCATATCTGATGTAGTGGCCTGTAATGGTACAAGTATAAGTAAATATTGAAATTTAGCATCTTGACGATTCAGACAAAATCTGGTAGATCAGAATCGTCCATGAATAGAGAAGGGAGGGAAACATTCTATGTCATTATTATCCAAGAAGTTGTACCATTGGCTCCTTTTTCCGAAGTCTTGATACATTGGGATAATAGCCCTCGCATTGACCACTTCCCAAATCGGGAAGTGAGTGGTGAGATTCAAGGAAGGAAAGGCTTAATTCTACCAAGGACTCCTATGATGAAAACAACTTAAATGAGAAAAACGGTAATCTTTTTTTGGATTTCTACATCTCAATCAATATACAGAGTAAGTGCCATAAGCTGGAACTATATGAAACACTTTCTTATTATTGACTTTATTGGTTATCATATTCTTTCAGACGTATACGACCTTTGTCAAAAAATATATATTTTGTTCAAGCGTACCTTTGACAATATCGAAAATTGTTCCAAAGAAAAAAAAAACAACAAAAATCAACTCCAAATAAGCAATTATAACAGTTTACCATGAAAAATCAGGTTCTATTATTTTCTTACCAATATTTCTACTTCATTATTTAATTTTCATGTAAACTGAAAGGTGGATATTTCACCACTTTCTCATCATTAAATAAACAATGTGGGAAAACTCCTGAGAAAGAAAGAAAAAAAAAACAACTACAACAATAAATTTTCACAAATATTTGTATATAATGTATGTATAAGTTTCAGTTGTAAATAAAAAAAATCCTTAATTAACAACTACTCTCACATGATCATTGAACTGAAAGAAGGGAAAAGGTCTTCTCACAACAACCACTTTCATATGAACATTAAATTGGTAAAAATGAGAAATGAAACTTCCTATGTTTTTACCACTTGCATTCATAACTAACGTTACTGCAGTTTCGTCCCATAGTGACGTTTTCAAACTAATACAATAATACAAATGTCTTTGTAGGACGAAACTACAGAAACGTTAGTTATTAAATACAAGTGGTATAAAAACTTGGGAAGTTTAATGTCATTTTTCATGATGATCTCCCTACCACGTAGTAACCCGCTACATTCATCATACATTGAATTATACGAAAATCGCGTTTTTTTCCATTTAGTTTGTACTCGAAACTATCATCTTTAATGGTGTACTTTAAAGTTTCGAGACAAAACACTTGTCTTATCACCTCATCAAATTAAGTTTCAAATTCAGCTACCAAGCATATCATATGAATATGGCAAATGGGATTTTGCCGAAACGTCGAATATTTGACATTAATAGTCCCCGTAAAACAATTTGCCTTCAGGAATGAAAGTTTTACGTGGGGCAATTTATAAATATATTTACAGAATGTCCCGCTTTTCATGAATCCATCAATGTCTGTTGTTTAGAAAGCAATTCTGAATATATTTGGAAAGGTGGTGTATATGCAAGGAGCAATATCTTACAGGAAGTAATGATGTCAATTATTCAAGAATAATATATTAGGAATCGAAATGAATGAAAATTGTTTTAAAATTCTGATTTAACATTCTCAAAACCTCCTACTTACGAAATCATTTTGGAAGAGTTTGTAAACTATTTCATATGAAACTGTATTACGTACGCTACTGAAATAAAAATCATAAATGTGATTAGATTTGTATTTATGTCATTGATAAGAAACGGTTATTTTAACAAAAAACGTAGTATGAGTTCATTCTCATCCTTTTTTTTCTATTTTTCCGATTCTCACAAAATTATTTGACTTTTGGAACGAATTTCAAAACAATTTTCATTTATATATTTATTATTTTATATTTATATATATTTATATTGACAGTACGAGAGAATAATAAATTTTACTTCGCTCAGTTGAATAAATTTTGCATAGATATATAGCAACGTTTCAAATATATTCGTAATTGCATTCTAAACAACGGAGATTCATAAATGGATAAGAGCAAAAAAAATAGTGGGAGGAAGTGAGTTTTTAAGGGTGAAAAATGGTTTATCTGGATTTCCGGCAAAAATGGAAAAAAGTATAAATAGTATAGTTGTAGGTAATAAAAAGATCTACCTTTTTTATTCACAATGATTAGGGCTGGAAGCAACATAAACATGGCATTTAGCCCAAATTTACAGAAAAAGAATCAATTCCGGGAATTGTTTAAAACAATTTTCTGCGGCTGTAAAACTGGACGTAAGAGTTCAAAAAGTGGCTGTCAAAAACATGGTTTAAAATGCACAAATTTATGCTCAAATCGTCATGATTCTGAAAATTGTTCCAATATGGTTGAAAAAACCTTGGAGGAAGGTAATGATTCAGATGAAACTCTGGATGAAGAACCAATGCAGACTGGAAATAATATTGGCGACGAAGAAGGTGATGGTCTTGAAGATTTCGAAGATCAACTAGTATTGGAAAGGTTTGTCGAATCTAACGATGAAGGAATGGCATCAAAGAGACAAAAACTGATGGATAAGTGATTAAAATTCAAGATAAGGTATTTATAAATAACAAGATTAGTGTTTTAAAAAATATTATAATTAATAATGTAATCAGAATGGAAGGGGATCTAAATTCAATAGTACGATATACATGTATATTTATATTTTATGAGATTATCTATGACATGAATGTAATTAGAATTAAAAAAATAAATAAAACTGCAAAATAAATTGCAGCAATCACATTTTTTTTATGAAATTGTACATAATGATTAAAAACAACGAATTCGAGTTTTTTCGATATTTTGTATTTTTTGAGAACATTTACTATGGTAATGTATATTTTCTATACCATCAGAAAGTAGAGATTTCAACGAACAAAAAGCACACCGACTTTTTGAAAAAAGCTGGTATTTTGACGTGAGAATTTTCGATTGAATATTAGGGTTAAAGTCAAAATATGGTGAAAAATTAAATATTTTGAATCAAATAAATTGCAGTGATTTCGGACATAAAAAGGTAAGTTTTCCACGAAGTTTCGTAAAAATATTTTTTTAAAAAAGAAAGATAAAAACCAAAAACTTGGTTATTTTAATTTTTCATATAAATACAAATGTTGTAGATGTTTTCATTGCCTACATCTTAGCCATTTAACTTTTTTCCATAGGATCTGTAGTTTTGCCACAAATCGAGATAAACCATTTTTTAATCCTTAAAAACTCAACCCCCGAACCCCACTTCCCGAACTCAGATCGCCCGTGATTTATTTTTCCTTTAATTTTTATCACATTCCTCTCCTTTTCTAATGGGTTTCATCCTGCTGTTATATTTTTTATTTAAAAAATTATTGACCCTGGTCTAATATAGTAATGATTTCATGAAAAGTAAGATACACTATATTTATATTATTTGGGAAAGAAAGTTTTTGGCTTTCTACTACTCCATCTTGATACAAAAAAAGGATAAGGAAATCTTCCAAAGAAAGGAAGAAAGTAATCAATTTGCAAATAAGTAACTCTATACATGAATGTGTAGATCATGCAAAGAAGTAACTTTCAGACACAAACTGAAAGAAAGTCCTCCTGAA
>WOGP01002407.1:0-16812 GCA_015342065.1 Leptinotarsa undecemlineata | reverse complement strand
GTCTCCTCGCTGTGTGTGTTTCTTGTGGTCAGCAATGCGAACTTTCAAAGGCCTCTTAGTTTCACCGATGTATGATTCTACGCACTCTCAGGGTATCCGGTAAATGCAATTCTTGGACTGGTTTTTGTGAGGCTGCTACGGATAGTGTTCCTAGATCTAAAACAGGTCCTGATGTTATACTTGGACCCAATCCTTCTTATTCTTTCCGATGATCCTTTGATGTAGGGAAGTACCAGTACTGGTTGTGACGGCTTCTCTTCCCTGTGGAGCTTTTGCTGTTTTCTAGCTAAAACCTGTTTTACCATCACTCTGGAATAACCATTCCGTTGAAGGTCATTTTTGATGGTGCCTACTTCTTTTTGGAGACCTTCCTCTCTATTACAGAGCTCGAAAGCACGGTCTAGTACTGTTTTGATGATTCCTCTCTTAGTTGATTGATGGTGGTTGGATTTCTGGTTCAGATATTGTCCTGTCCAATGGGATCGCCAATTGAAGTCCGAACTGATGTAATACAACAAAATAGGTGTCTTTTTTTCTGACTTTGACTGAGTTGTATGAAATTTTTTTAAGGAAAATCAATGTAATTTTTCGGCATTATAAATGAAATCACTCTTAAAAAAAATTGAATAAATAGATTATTTTAAAAGTACATTTCATTTTGTCTATTTTTACCCATTAACCCAGTTAATTTTTTTGTTGGTAGATACAGAAGTACTTAATTTATGAATATCCCGTAATTAGGCGCAACTATTCACAAAATTAAGTTCAAAGCGAAATTTTATTACGCAATTATGGACAAACAGGCTGTTCCAAAAAATTACAAGAATCATTTTAAAACTCAATACAATATAGTTTAGTTACATATATTTCCAATCTGTGAAGACTTTTTCATTTTCGAAAAAATTTCTATATCACTCAACTTTCTTGTATAGCTGCAAATCTTCCTAAATATGATAGACGCCTTAATACTCTGTAATTATGAAGGTAATTTTACCTTAAGCGTTACAAAAGACTGAAAAAACGCTCAAGAAAGCTGTTGCTAAAGTAAAACACGTGTTACGGTTTTGTAAACTGTCCAGTGAAAATCTCACAATAAAGTGCTAATTGAGTTATTCTACTACACTTGCGCTAACAATTTAACGAACAGTGATTCAAGCAGGACATCCAATACCTATCTTCTCTTCCTGCGAAGAAGCGCGATTCGTTCTTACCGCCAGCCGCAAGTCCTGCGAATCCACCAGTTGATGGCCAGCGAGCGTCGGTGATGGATCGAGCGTTTTGATAACCGCGTCGCGACGCACACGTGTTCCGTGTTTACGATTCTAAGGACGAGCTACAACAATTTTGATTCATGGCCGACTTCTATACCAGCACCTGCGAGATGAACAATCCGGGTGAGTCGATGGTTTTATTAAAAAATTATGATGGTGTATACGGAGAAGCGTCAATTGGTTGTAAACTTTTCTATTAAACAATAAAAAGTATATGAATTGAAGGGGTTATATTTTTAGGAGTGATTAATTTTTGGGAAAGAGTTTTTGGCTCTCTACTACTCCTTCTTGATACAAAAAAGGAGGGAATCTTCCAAAGAAAGGAAGAAAGTAATCAATTTGAAAATAAGTAACTCTATACATGGATGTGTATGTAGATCATGCAAAGAAGTAACTTTTTCTACGTTCGTGCTCAAAGCCAAACTTCACTCACGAATATATAGAAACTACGTTTTTGAACGTCCAAACAAAAAAAAAAGTTCATGAACAATTAAGAATTGCGCTTTTTATATTATATTCGCTCATCTAACATTTATTTCAATACTGAATTGCGAAATTATTAGAAAATGCATTTTTTTTCGTGTTCGGGCGTACCTTTACAGGCCTGCTGGAGCCCTTCTATGGCGAAACAGGTATTGCGATTTTGTAAAACTGTTCAGTGAAAATCTCAAAATAGAGTATTTTTTAAATACGTTTCAATAACGAAAAGATCGAATTAAGAAACATTTGACTGGCATACTTTGCAGAAACAAGAAAACAAAACCTCCGACTTTATAGTCTTCCTATATTACCCTATATTAAAGATTACATTGCATATTTTACCAGTTCGGACTTCCATTGTCTAACATAATATAAATTGATTTGAAATCCCTGAAAAAAAAATCACATTGCATGTTAACAATACTTTAGCGCTGATTGGCGCCTCTTTGAAGTGCCAATCAGAATGTTACAAGCTCCAGAAAATATATACCAGTGAAAATTCGGAGTCGATAAATTTTAAAATTATTTTCAAAATGTATAATGTGGGGTATCGCAAGGGTCAATATTTGCACCAGTCTTGATTATCATATTTTTGAAATCTTTGGCTACGGTAGATTCATTTTGTGAATTACAAATTTTTGACAACATATTGAAACAAAAAGAAGGAAAATAAGCCCACCATATCTGGAATTTTATTCAAAATTAGAAGTTGAAATACCTCGTATTGATTTATTTACATTGGTATATTCTGAAAATTAGTATCTAACATTAGTATGGAGAATGGCAATACATTCCATATTTAAACATATTAAACAACTTCTAAACATAATAATAACACTAGACCTTGGCTAGTGTCTGACCTTCGCTTTTCTCAGGTCGAGTGGGCTGAAGTCGGAATGAGGGGTTCATCATGGCTTGCCAGGCTTAGTATATCCCAGTCGCGTGATGGGTATAGAGGTTCCTGATACAAGATGCAGAGCCTGCCGCGAGGTGCCCGAGACCCTAATGCACTGGCTATCAGCATGTCCAGCATATGCGGTATAGGCCTATATCCATCGACATAACGCGGCCCTAAGAGTGCTATAATATCATCTACGGCACTCTTACGGTATTGACGAGACACCGGTGTTGCCCTACGTTCCGGGGGATATTGAATCCGTTGTGGAGAATGAGAAGTGCCGAATTTATTGGAACTATTCGTTCCCCACCCTCAGGCTTCTACAAAATAATAAGCCTGATATAGTCCTCCTCGACCACCAGAGCAAAACGATATTTGTCGTGGAGTTTTCAGGTCCTGACAAGATGAATATCGTCAGAAAAGAGGAGGAAAAACGGGTTAAATATCGAGATTTTCTCTTCGAACTCCGCAGACTCTGTCAAGATGGTTGTTCTGATTATTGGAGTCCTTGGTGGAATGATGTCCTCTCTACTCTCGAATCTTAAAATCATACCGACTTGCCGCACTAAGGCAGACATCTTAGCCGCACAGATGCAGAAAGCTGTCATTCTTTTCTCACTGCGCTTCCTCAGGGCACATGATTCTCGGACGCAATGATCATTTACCCCACGGATTGAGAATTGGTCATTGGTTGATAATGCTGGCGCGCCCTCCCGAATGTGTCGGGGCTTCGGGGTATAGGGCCTGACCAGCGCACATTACGGTGAAACAAATATTGTTTCCCCGTTGTTATTATTGCCATATTCAAAAGAATACAATAAATATTACAAATCAAGGTTCATATATGGAAATAAAGGGCGAAGTTTATTTTCTGTTGTGTAAACACGACAGATAATATATAATAAAGAACTTAATATCATCAAGCTAATTGCAGTTAATATTGGGTTCAAAGTCAAATTAATAAACAAAATACTTTTTAAGAAAGTATACTCAAAAGCGATTCGAGACGTTTTTCCTATTGATAAGTTAGATAATTAAAATTATAGAGCTTTAACGTGTTTTGGACAAACAACGGAAAAAGTAGCTTCATTTTTAAGGAAACAAGATACTAAAATTGCATATAGAACAAGTAATACGTTGGAAAGTTAGTTAAAAAAAATAAAGACAAAACATCAAAATTCCAGAAATCAGGAGTATATAAATCAAATTGTGGAATGTATCCTAAAGTATATATTGGTCAAACTGGCAGAACATTTTGGAATCGCATCCAAGAACATGATATGAGCTGTAAATAAGAAAATATATTCAACATATTCAAATCATCTTGTAGAAGAAGATGATTTGAATATGTTGAATACAAATGAATAGAAACTCCAGAATTGAAATTGAATCATTTGGAAGCAACGGAAATTAATAAACTAAAAAATTCAAACATTCTAATGAATGACAAACTGGATTTGGATAAATCGCCTTTATTGAACTTGTTTTCTTAAAAACCGAGAAAGAATTATTATTGATGTTCATGTTAGGTAAAATGCTTCAGGTGATCATATTTGAACAGATACCCTACGTACAGATTTGGGTAATTTTTTGGAGGTAGTCTCAATTATGGTTACCTGTAGTATATAAATATTAATGTAAGAAACAACCTTGAAGTATTCAAATCACTTGATAAAACTACTGTGCTAGCGAAACATGTTGTGATATATTTTTCAAATAAAGTTGGTGGAGATCAAATCGCGAGGTTGTAGTTCATGAAATTCCAGTAGCTGAGTTGAGTAGTTTACTGGTTTGATAGTAATTCATATAGGCAGAATCACATTACTGAAATAGCAGAGTCTAGCCAGCATGGCATGGCATAGCTTCAATTCAGAACACTGTCTAGATAACGTATATCCACCTGATTAGTGACACAAACATCAAATGTAGTCTTGAAAGCCTGGAACGTTGAAGGACGTTGTACTTGTCCCTCTTCTATACATTTTAAACAGACAATCACGAGGAATGTGAATGAAGAAATAGCTGAAAAGTGGAATGAATGAAACTAAAAACAATTCTGGACTTAATTGAAAAAAAATCCTCATCCTTAATTTTACCCTCACCCTTCGGAATTACCAGAGGAAAACGTTTCGAGACATGCCAGTCAAAAATGACTTACATATTAATTTTTCAGTTGAAATCATTTCTAATACAATAAATTTTTCATTGAATTATTAACTTTAAAACCAATTTTGAACCAATTTTATTATAATTTGTTAGTGTACATGGCTATTATTTTTCCATTCAAGGTTTTCCTTTTTTTTAACATTTGACACTCGTAATGAAAGTCTATTCCTCCAAAGTGAATTGACCTCTGAATCATAATAATAAGTCGCTTCATAAAAAATACAAGTATGTGTAGGCAGTGTGTTATATTCATCTCCAGCCAGGTGGTACACAATTCATCTGAACATGCGACTGAAAAAATAATAATGACGGAATTCATTGATTGCCTGGTCATCTGTTCCTATATATATGATCGTTTCGCAGTATCTGAAACACCATCTGCATCTGTCGCTGGTGGGTGCTCAACTGGTATGTGAACTATGAATAAATTGAAAATAGGCATTGTAAACATTGACCATGTGTTGTGAGTCACCTCGTATCCGAGTTAGCGTTAACGGCTAACGAATATAAGGAGGCGGCATTGCAAACCCGCACTGCTGACGGACACCCTGTTTATTGGAGTCAAATTTTCCATACATCTGCTTCCTCTGCCCTGCAGAGGAAAATCAGAAAAGTTCAGATTGTTTCGAATCTGAAAATATGAAGGAATTAGTATCTATTAATTGATCTTCATTATGTTATATTTTCAACACGAAATTAAAAAACAATGCTGAAAAATCGAACCAGAAATTTAAAAAACTATGTCATTTTCCAAAAAATAGGGAAAAGCAAACGAAAAATTGTATTCACTTTATGACATTTTATATCTTCAGAATAGTTCCGTTCATTCCAACATGCATATTTTAATGAAATGAATAAAACATTTCTATCTAATTACCATTAGGTAATTTTATGTGCTCCAATGTATTGACAGAATCAAAATCAACGAACTTAGGCGTGCGCAGCGTTATAGAAAAGTGCTTTCAAAAAATTGATCTACAGCGCCATCTAGTGGCAAGTTACAGAAAAATTGATAGCCAAAAAACCTTATCTATGAAAAATTACTTATACATGTCAAGTTTCATCAAGATCGGTTGTGCGATGTAGAAGTTTATCACTAACCAACCGACCAACAATCATCCATTTTTATATAATAGAAATGGAAAAAAATGAATTTGTTGGAAGTCATGGAAATTAACGAATCAATCAAAAACCAGATGGCGCCCAGTCGCCATTTTGAAAGTTTTATCTGTCAATTTCAGTTCAAAATAAAATATTAATGCAATAATTTCAATATCCCAAATTTCCATCAGTTCGGACTTCCATTGTCTAATATAATATAAATTGATTTGAAATCTCTGAAGGAATCTATAGAAAAAATTAAAAGATTAACCGATTAAGGTATGCACTGTATGTGTGATATATACTTATTTTTTCCCTCCCATTTTTATATACTCATTGTATTTACCTATACCACGTGATTTTATTCATATTAAGAGATATTTGTGTGTTTCTGACTTGAGTTTTATTAATTGTTTGAATTGAAAGCTTCAATAAATGTATCTATCTATCTATCTAAAATCGATAGTTTTATAAAACAGCTGCGATAGCAGATAGCAGATTTTATTACTGTTGAGAAAATAATGGACAACGTTTCGAACATTTAATGTCATGAATTACTTTCTATTATTTTTTTTCTGTTTTATTGAAAAACAGTTGATACTTGAATATCTTCACGGTTCAACTGGATTTCTCCAAAAGTACTGAAAAAAAAGGTCAGTTATGTGGTATTTTTGAAAACGTAGTTGAACAATCTTTAAAACGAGGTATAACTCAACCCCCCTTTCTATTAAAAATTTTAGGGGTTCTATCTACTCCTGCTAGAGGGTTGATGCCGTTGAATTGAAAAATATCCTACAAAATGTCCTCTTTTATATTTTTTTTGTAGGTCGAAATATAGAAGGTGGCACGTTTCCGAATTGACACCCTGTATGTGCTTGTTAACTCTCAAACTCTCATCAAAGCATACCTTTCCCATGTAGCTCCATGAAAAATATGCGATACTGATAATCAGTTAACTAGTTTAGTGATCCAATAATTCTGAAAAAAGGGGTCGGTTGGGCAACAGTATCAATTTTTTTTTAAAAAATTGTATTCTTGCCGACGTTTCGAATTTAATTGCATTCTTCTCAAAGGATCAAAAAGCAGTTTTTTCGTGTTGATAATATTAGTATTTTAAAAACCATCAGACATGTTAGATACATATTTTGTTTCATGTCGTTCTGTGTTGGCGTTGTCTCGGAAATTTTTTGTTGCAATGTTTTTTATTTTTATTTTTTAAATAAGTAGGTATCTATTATGTCTGATAGTTTTTAAAACAGTAATATCAACACGAAAAACCTACTCTTAGAGCCCTGACGAAGAATTTAATTAAATTCAAAACGGAAGAAAAAATTTATCATGTTACCCAACCAACCCCTTTTTTCTGATAGTGATATTCTTTATTTGACCTGATGAAACATTATAAAAATTCGCATAATTGGATAATTTGAATAACTTTTCATAGCCTTCTTGATGGTCATAGTGAGACACAAGTTTAATTTCACTTCCATGAAAAAATGAACCATTTTTAAAAATATTTTCTTCAAATTAATATTATCAAAAACTCCAATATTTGTTTGAAGGTGATGGCAATGTTTCATGATGAATTTCAATAGTTCGGATTTCCATTGTCAGAAATTATAGACAATGATTTGAAATCCCTGAAAGGACTAATAAAGAAATTAAAAATGAATAGCTGGAAATAATAATTGTATTAAGCAAAAAAGCCTGAAATGTAGTAATAGTGAAATAAAATACAAGTAGATACAAGTTACTGAAGTAACTTGGCTTGAAATCTCTCAACTTTATTGTTCAATCGTTCTATTTTTACTTATATTTTATTTTAATATTATTTCAGTTCAGGTCTTCTTACTTAATACAATTATTATTTGCAGCTATTCATTTTTAAATTTTTTTACATTTGTTTGATGGTGGTTGACAATGTTTTGTGGTGTATTACATCAGTTCGGACTTCCATTGTCTAATATAATATAAATTGATT
This sequence comes from Leptinotarsa undecemlineata, assembly GCA_015342065.1. Classification (NCBI taxonomy): domain Eukaryota; kingdom Metazoa; phylum Arthropoda; class Insecta; order Coleoptera; family Chrysomelidae; genus Leptinotarsa; species Leptinotarsa undecemlineata. The sequence continues at coordinate 8,915 of WOGP01002407.1, read as the reverse complement.
TGAAATCCCTGAAAAAAATAAAAATAAAAAGATTAACCTGGAATAACAATTTTACTAAACACAAAAAACCGAAATTACAAGGAAATAACATACAAGCTACAACAAAAAAATAATTGAAATTAAAGCTCAAAATTAAACATATTATTAACAGAAATGAATAATTAAAATTAAAATTAAAAGATTCCAAACTAAGTTACGTCACGACGTTTCGATTGTTAGTATCCACAATCGTCTTTAGGTGATAACTGGACTTATACCTTCGAGATCTGACTATTTATAAGTCATTCGGGTGTTTTCACCTTTCACCTATCCCCTCTCCCCTCTTTCCTAAAACCAATGAAGCGGAAGTCCAGTTATCACCCGAAGACGATTGTGGATACTAACAATCGAAACGTCGTGACGTAACTTGGTTTGGAATTTTTAATTTTTATTTTTCATTTCTGTTAATAATATTTTTAATTTTCAGCTTTTATTTTCATTTTTATTTTCTGGTTGTAACTTGTATGTTATTTCCTTGTGATTTCGGTTTTTTGTGTTTAGTAAAATTGTTATTTCCGGTTAATCATTTTATTTTTATTTTTTTTCAGGGATTTCAAATCAATTTATATTATATTAGACAATAGAAATCCGAACTGATGTAATTTAAATTTTTTATTATTTCTTTCAGGAATTTCAAATAATTTTATATAATATCAAACAATGGAATTCCGGACTAATGAAAAACTCCAAACTTTCTTCGATAATCCTGGCAAATTTGAGATCTCAAAACCTAACTGCTTTTGAATTTTGTCCCAAATGATGTTTCGCATTAAACAACAACCTTTTTATCAATTTCATATTATGTCATATTTATTAATTTTGTTCTTCTAACTGAACTTTTGTCGAAATATTCGACTATGAATAGTTGCTATCTGTGACTATGTAATACTTTGATAAAAAGGTAGAAGAATACATACGCTGGATAGACAATTTACCTATGTATTTTTTGCACTATAATAATACTAATGAGTTGCTGCCTAAACTCTACTCATGTTCGTAATCTGAAAAAAATGTATCAGAAAAAATCTGTTTACTACCTATTCTCATATCAATCGACTCCGGTAGGTTGTCTTCACACGATGTCAACCATCACCCATCGCGTATCTATAACAGTCCGAACCCCGGCGACGCGGCGTATATTTCAGGCGTTGCCTCATGATATGTTTGCGGCGTCAAGACGCTCGAGCACGTGCGTCGCCATGTGGTAGTTGACAGACGATCGCATGTGCTGTTCGATGCCGTTTTGTTTGTCAGTGCTACCCCGAAATAACCCGCGTCGGGTAGCAGCTGTCACACCTGGCCGGACATTTTTTGCCAGCCCGAAGCAGCCGTTAACTCTTTTCCTGATTAACTGAAATGCTAATTAATTATTGGGAGAGAACACAGGCGACGAAAGAAAAACACTTGGAAGTGTGCCTAATGTCCGTGAAAAGTATTTGTGTGATTGTTGGAAATCTGATTCGTCGGTACTCCATAAGATGATTTCCTCGACTTTGAAGCGTTTCCATACAAAAGAACTGTGGCACTGTAAGTATGTTTCATCTCGTTATATGAGACCAATACTTCCTCAAAGACCGTTACACACAAGTAGCCGTCAACGGTTCTCTCTCACCATCAACGCTAGTGCTCCACAGGGATCCATAAGGTGTCCAATCCTTTATCTGTTATACATTTACGATTCGTTGAGAAATATTTCAGATCTAATAGTTTTCTTTGCTAACTAAAACAAATGCTCTCAGGTTGGTAGAAAAGAAAGATAAAATCCAAGGAAATCTGTTAGGTAACATACTCAGGACTGAACGATGGACTGAAAATCAAGTGTACACGAAGTGATCTGTTTAACGTATTTCGCATTGGGAGGAAGGAAATCTATAAAGCGAGAAGTTCCCTTGAAGGAACAAGCAGGTTCTTGAATCACGACTTGACTGAAAAGCATTTCCAACTCCAATTCGCAACCAAGCAGAAGAATGGACAGGAAAATACTTGCGATCCGGAATGAGATTCAGTACGCCAAACGTAGCAATACTATCATAATAATAAACGATGAAACAGACTTGATTTCATTGGCCGTTATCTGATAACTGAGGCACTGATTCTTTCTAATGCTTCATTTTTCTCATTTCCATTCGTTTTTTCTATTCGGCATTTTTATGAATATATTTGAGCCATACAAACTATTCAGTAGTGTTCAACTGTAATTTATGTAGGGAAATCTTAAAAACTCAATATTAGTTTGGACTTAATATTAGTAGAATGGAAGTATGCTAGTTCTCATTGAAATATCACGAAATTCTCTTCATTTTTATTAGTTTTAGGGATCCGGGAGCTTACTGATAATATCAGAGCACTTCAATTAATATTACGCTTGATTGGGAACCTAAACACCATCCCTGATAGCCTGAAACGATGGAGGAAGGTTGAGAACTGTCTCTTTTCTATATTTAGGTTGTTTCAAACGTTTTGTCCATTTCAATATCAATTCGTCTGTTGGTATATACTGATCGATGTATAGCAAAAATAGCATATGCACCTTATGAGCAATATCGGAGGACAGTGGGACGCACATGGGCTCTTTCACCCCGTGTGGCCACCTGGATATACAGAGCAATAATAAGATCTATGTTAACGTACGGAACCATTGCATGGGGACCGAAAGTTCTACAAGCAACAGCCATCCAAAAATTGATGTTTGAACATCACAAGCTCATTATTATTATTATTTCAAATTGTTGAATTGGATAATTCTAAATTAAGGTTGATAAAATGAATAGAATATGAAATTTGTTCATACCCTTTTTTTCTTCGGCCTTGAAACGGGTTTCATTATAGTTACGATTTTTTTACATTTTTTCGGAAATAATATAACAAGACCTCAAAAATCAATTAATGTCAATTTTTCACCGAAAACTTTTTTATTTAGCAACACCATAAGAACTAACAGTATGGTAAAACCACAGTGAAGATCAGTAATTAAGAGCCCTCCCACTACTTTCATTCATAAATTCACAAAGTTCTCGGTGACCTCGAAACGAAGTGTGAAGCCAGTTTCGTTTTTTTACCATAAACGTGCACCCACACAGTAATATCTTTTTGACATCTCCCGTTTTTTAATTACTTAATAATGAAACAAACAACAATAACAAAATACAGAAACTAAAAACAATAATAATAACAGCGAATAAACTAAACACAATATCAATTTCCGACCGTTTATTATAACTAATCCGATGCCCATGGTACCGTCGAATCCTTCGATACTACAGCACTGAACGCGTTGGATGAGATTCTCATCCTAAGAGCGGTTGAAAGTCCCCGGCAAGTCTGGTGGATCACGTGGTAAGAGAGCCTACTCGTTATATTATTCTATTGTGGTAAAACCATGAGTCTATAGGACGAGTGGTTTAACCATTGGTGGTTGCTCCATTACTGCCCAAAAATGAGGCTTGAGTTTATCTGAAGAGATTTTTATCAACTTTTTATCAACTTTTATCATCTAATTAACGAGAAATTCAAACATGAACATTTGTTTGAAAGGAAAATTATTCATGACACAATGTTCGAATATTATATGAACAGAGTTGTTAAATGATTAAACTCGTATTTTTCAACACTAGATTTCATTGTTGAAATCTAACGTGCTTTGACATAATACCGCAGTCACCCAATTCAATTCACGCGGCTACATTAATTAACTTTACGTCGCGTATTTTGTTTCAATTCGAATTAAAAATATCTTATTGTAGCAAAGTTTTCGATTAAGATATTGAGATTTCTGAATACTACATAAGAATTGTTGGTATCCAAAGCAGAGTTTAAACTGAAAGATTGTTGTCTTACTGTAGTGAGGTTATGTGAATCAGTAAAGTATGGCAATTCGATTTTAATTTCTGTATCTTGTATCAGTTCATTGTATCTCTAAATCTGTAGGGTAGAGAAGGTGAGTGTAGGCCCACATGTGACCCACTGTACATCCTCCCGAGGAGTTATCCTCCTAGGTCATCGTCCATCCTGTCCTTTCCAAGAAGATGGATAGATCACTAGGAGACATCTCCTTTATATCGTCAGGTGCAGGCCAAGACTCGCCGAACACACACTCTCTTATTGACGATAACTCCGGACACCCACTCGTATAGGACATGCCTGACAGTTTCATCTTCCTGTTCACACATCCTACATAGAAGTGTGTACACTAGTTCCATATTATGGAAGATTTTCCTCAATTGACAGTGGCCAGTCAGAAATCCTATTGTTAAACGTAGGTTCATCATAGATATTTATTCGGCGCCAGCTTCCCAAGATCGCCCAGAGTGATCATGGCAAAATTGCATCCTTTGATTCTATCCCATATCTTTAGGGATTGAACATGGGTATGACGTTTCGCTAAATCCGCAGTTGTCGAACTCATCATGTCGTAGGTGTCACTGGGTCCTAAACTTTTTAGTCCAGCTGCTTCCTTGGAAGAAGAGTCGTGCCCTTCAACCCGCCTCAGGATAATGTTATTATCTACCAAGGCTGTGGCTACTAGCCCTGAGGTATAACGTTGTCTGTTCAAGGTTAATTGGCCTAGTCTTCTATCAGTGCCGATTTTTTGAACCACGCTATTATGTTTCCCATTCCCCACTTAATCCTTAGTTCTAGTGATCTTGAGTGAACTTCACATCCTGAGCCTCCTTTGGTTTCTGTATATATGTATATTGCATTTGTAGCATCTGACTCTATGTTCCGTTTTATTTGTATTTTGTAAGATTTATCAAACACAAATCTGGATTCGATTGCATCACTGGCTGCTTGCAGCAGAGGTTGCACAGTAAACGCTTCTCGCCATAGTCAGCCTCAATTGACCCATTTCTACTTCGATGTTTACACCAGCCGTGCGCAAATGTAACGTGACCATTAAATTTCCTTATCAGGTTCAGAGGGGTAAGACCACTAATTAATTCCATAGCTGCGGTTGGTGTTGTTCTCATAGCTCCTGTGATGTTTAAAGAAGCCAATACTTGTATCCAGGTGATCACACGGAGTGAAAGACTCCATGTGCGTTTCACTGTCCTCCGACATTGCTAATAAGCTACTTGTGCTCTTTTTCCTGTAGTCTGTAGGTGAGAGTTCTATATTAGCTTCCTGTCGAGGGTAGTAACAAGATATTTTCCTCTTCAGAAAAGTTGAGTTTGCTTTTGAAAATTTCGGGAGGTTTTCACTACGGGCTTACCCTAGTGAAAAGAACCATCTCAGTCTTCTTGGGATTGATCCATGTTTCTATTAATTTGAGCCCACCCTGCGCTCTATCGCACAGTGTATACACAAATTGGCCGATCTGCATGATAACTATGTCATCTACATATGCATCGGTAGGTAGCTAAGCGGCTCGACGTGGGTGCTTTGTTCACTCAGTCAATCCGCCAATGTGTCTGTCGATGGTTCAAGCCACAGGCTGAACGATCGATTTTCACTTGTTATTGTCTAACCCATGTTAGGATTGACACGTTGAAAGATAAGACCTCGTTAATCCTTAGCTCGCAAAAGTTTCGACTTTTGAGGTTTGTCGTTCGTAAGGGTACGATAGCTGGTTAACGGAAAAACATATTTTTTCAAATATATAATTATGTAGAAGCCGTTATTGTTGAGGTGATTAATCAGGGTATTCAGAACTATATTCCAAAGAAGAGGTGATAAGACCCCCCCTCTGGACATTCCCTCTTGACCAGCCCTCCCACTGTGATGTCTCCTACATTATTGCTCCACTAGATAGCATCTTGAGTATTCATTCTCGTACTACCAGAGGTACATTCCTGGAGTTTAGTTGCTGGGTAATTGTTGGAGAGGTTGTTTTATCAAACGCTCCCTCGATATCTATGAATATACCCAGGTTGGTCTCTTTGTTGTCCAATCTGTCAACTACATGGTGAAGGTCCGAATCAGTAGACCTTCCCGGAGTACATGCATGCCGATTTGGATTAAGTGGGTTGTGAACTAGTACTTCATCTCTTATGTAATGCTCACAAAGCATCTCCATAGTTTTTAAAAAGAACAATGTGAGAATAATTGGTCGGAATGCTTTTGGTGAGGTGTAGTCTATCCTACCTGGTTTGGGTATAAATACCACTCGTACTTCTCTCCACTTACTGGGAATATACCTCAGAACTGGAAATCAGTTCATTATATTGGTAAGTTTTATTTGAAATGTTTGAAGGTGGTTGACAATGTTTCATGGTGCAATTGTCTAATATGATATAAATTGATTTGAAATCCCTGAAAGAATCTATAAAAAAAATGCTAAAAAATAACAATTATTTCAAACAATTATTACAATTAAATAAAATACAAGCAATAGTTTCAAATTGAACTATCAAAAAGAATTGAAAATTGAAATGAAAATTAAAGATTGAAAATGATTAATTATCATTTCTTGATAATGATTTTCAATTGTCAATTCTCGTTAATAGTTTAATTTTTAATTGTTGCTTATATTGTATTTCATTGAAATTTAATTTTTTTTCGCTTGATATAACTGTTATTTTTTAACTAATCTTTTTAAATTTTATAGATTCTTTCAAAGATTTAAAATCAATTTATATCTTATTAGACAATGAAAGTCCGAACTAATGTAATGCTTTATTTGAGTTGTCTCGTTTGAGTTAGGGTCTAGTCACTGTCATAATCTTAATATCAAATTAGGCCTGTGGATTTGTGGAGAATCATTTAGGCAAAGTTATAATATTTAGTCACAATCATATTTGAATATTCCATTCCATTGATTCAATTTGATAAGGACATTGACAGTGATTAAAATTTTGAGAGTAATGCACAACTAAGTCTCGAGACTCACGTGGTAGAATGGGTTAATTTCATAGCTGCCAGTTTCATCGCTGTTGAGAAGAAGCTTTTCATAGTTTTATGACTCTGTTTCGGCGTAAACTTAAATTTCATCAGTTTGAATGGAATAATCACTGATAATCTCCAAATTCATCACACTGTATATGAATAGTGAATAGTTCGCTGTGAAAATAACCGAATTGATAATTGATTAGAAGGTAAAGGTGAAATTTCAAAATATAATGTCAATGTGTCATTAATAAAACTGCCGCCGGGAATTTGTCATCAGAATATCCAGTGTTTACGAATCGTATAACTGTTGCACACAAACCTCAAAAATTCTGGAACAATAATAACTCTGGGACATGTTTCACCTGTATTCAAATAAATCATTGTTCGCACATTTTTACTCCGAGGAGTAAACACGATTTATTATCAACGTGTTCTACATAAATAAAAACTATTTCGACCATTTCATCTGACAAAGAAAAACAGGCATACCACCACATGTGTTTCTAATCACAAAACCTCTAAATTTAAAACAACCTAAACTTATGAAAGCAAATATAAAGAAAAGCTGTAGGTGTATGGTTTTGCAGATGCCTTCTGTTTCCTTGAGTTCTGGTGTTATGAAAAACAAAACATAAAAAATACGGTAGTTTGGTATCTCTCGAATCAAAGCAGCTGATCTTTGATGAGTGACTGTTTCATGAAATTTTCAGTCTCAACGATGGAATTTTCCACATCGAAAAAACTCAGATTCTGCAATTATTTTTAACATAAACGTAAACGTATCGATTATGTTACGGGATTTTCCAAACTGAAACCTTTTGCAAAATTCCCCAAAATAAAGGATTAGGAAATGAAATCTAATTTTGCACTGAGTAATCCACTAATGTTCATTTGAGTAAGTATACAGTGAGGACGTGAAAAGCCACCCCGCTTAACTGTTGAACGGAATAAGCTTTCGAGGTCGGGTAAAATTGAGGTAAAAAGGTACCACTTTAGTATGTTTTGACATTAAAATAATTGTGGTCACGTAGCCTAGTGTCAAGAGAGCACCATCAATTTTTTTTTAATAAAGCGGGGTCACGTGGCTTCTGATTTTGAAGGTTTTGTTTGTGAAAGTCGGCCAAACCGTTTCAAAGTGACAAGCGTTTGAAATTTGCTCCAATTATTCAACAAATGAATTGTTTCAACTATTAATTTCAGAAGAATTTCAACTCAGTTACTGATTCAGGTCGAAAAGCAAATTTTTTGTGGTAAAACAGGTGTGGTATCTTGATACACAAAATGGATGAGGAAATCTTCCAAAGAAAGGAAGGAAGTAATCTTCCTTCCTTTCTTTGGAAGACAATTTGAAAATAGGTAACTCTATACATGGATGTGTAGATCAAGCAAAGAAGTAACTTTCAGACACCAACTGAAAGAAAGTCCTCCTGAAACAGCTACTTTTATATAAACATTGAATTACACGAAAGAAAAATAATATTTCGAAACAAATTCATCTATATGAACACTGAATTATACAGAAGATAATTTTCTCTGCTCAGTTTGTATTTCAAACATTAGTTGTGGAATGAAAATCAGATATCATTTACATGAGTTCTACTTTGAATGAATAGTAACAAATTGCACTTACATGGAACACTGTCATCCTCCCTGGTATACATCGATGTTTCGCCTTAAGAGACTTGCCCCAAGACTTTTCATTGGATAACATTATATAAAATACACATAATTCATTCATAAATTATGATTTTTTAATGTCACTGAATAAGATTGATCTACTTATGTCATCGATGACATCGTAATGACATTCATTCACCTATTTGATTCAATCCCAGCCAAGAGGAATCTTATTTGAATTGAAAGGGTTATATTTTTAGGAGAGTAAAGAAAAGTATCTTCTATATAATTCAGTTTTCATATGGAAGTATTTGTTTCGAAAGAATTTTTTTCTCTCTCTTTGGAAGATTCCCTCATCCTTTTTTTGTATCAAGATGGAGTAGTAGAAAGCGAAAAACTTTCTTTTCCAAAAATTAATCACTCCTAAAAATATA
>WOGP01002406.1:0-16814 GCA_015342065.1 Leptinotarsa undecemlineata | reverse complement strand
GACGAATGTAGTTTTTCTCGGGACAAGATTATTAATTTTCCTAATTACCACATATGGGCTGATGAAAACCCTCACGCTATTGTCGAAACTAACCATCAAGAACAGTTTTCTCTTAACGTGTGGCTCGGAGTTATTTGGGATGATTTAATTGGGCCTCATTTCCTACCTCGGCGATTAAATGCATACGTTCAATTTTTAAGAGAAGTGCATCCTGTACTGCTGGAAGAAGTTCCTTTGGGCGTCAGAAGGAATATGTTTTATATGCATGATGGGACTTCTTTCATTTTAGTCAAGTAGCACGTCAGCTTTTAACTGAAACATATGCAAATCAGTGGGTAGGTTGAGGAGGACCACAGAACCGGCCCGCTGGATTCCCGGATCTCAATCCTCTCGATTTCTCTAGTTGGAGTCATTTACAGCATTTGGTTTATCGTACTTCTGTTCGCGATGTAGAGGACTTGGGAAATCGCATCATCGATGCGTGCAGGGTAATCAGAGAGACTCCAGACAAAAAGTTATATTCGAAATAAATTTTAGGGGTTGCGTTTTCCACTCCTTACAACCATGGAACATTTCTGACTAAGTGTATTTTTGGTAGTACAAAACGTCAGGTTAATGTCAATATTGTAACTTTTTTAGTGCTTGTGAAAGAAATTGTTATACAAATTTTATGTACCCCCTGTAAGGGGCTGTATCTTAACAAGGGATGCTCCAAAGAAGTTTCTTTATATGAAAGATCCAATTTTTTTTTATGAGGAATCACCTCCTTAAATGTTTTACACTTATTTAGTTACACCCTGTATATATCTAGTACCAAAAATCAATATAATATCACTGTTCGTAGATTGGTATGGCTTTGGGTACCAGTCAAGTCGTGCCACTATTTCGTGTGGAAGGAAACTCTAGATATGAACACTTTTCATCTTTGAGGTGAGGGTCACCATTAGTGGTGCCATTTCATTCGATTGCACCGCAGGGTCATCTTGCGGTGAACATCACCCTATGTTGACTTACATTGCTCATGCCTCAATAAGGTAGCTGAGGAACTCACCCAGAATTTCGCTCGGCCCGTTCAGTAGGGCCAACATAATATGATCAAATCCATCGGTACAACCAGTGGACCAGAAGCCCATTCATGATCCCAAATTCACCGTACCGAATTACTTCCTGTCTGACCATTGGGTCACTTGGATATTGGGAAAATGATTCCTGCCTACTGTAGTCTCAACGAAAGTTCTCGTTAACGTTCTCGTTACTTTTCATTCCTGATACAAATATACCTTGTTGATGTGTTAATTCAATGGTGAGTTTAACAAGTAAAGTATAATTGAATTGATGTGTAGCCGTTACGACTGAAATTACTGCAGTTTCGCTCAAAAAGACATTTTCAAAATTCAATGTATAAGTTTGAAAATGGCCTTATGGGACGAAACTGCAGTAACTTCACTTACAAATAAGAGTGGTAAAAACATAGAAATTTTAATTTCTCATTTTTTATAAAGTACAATCATTAGTAATATCATTCTCAAAGGTGATAGGGAAATACTAAATGTGAGAACAATGAGAATGGCAAATCATTTAAAAGGATTCTATTCTTTTGGTCATAAATCACAACCGTAGATAACGGGTCTTTTGAAATATAAAATATGAATCGAAAGCTGCATGTGACAATTCTGCCATAACAATATAAGTACATTTATCATACTTTATTACCACTTAATAAAGAAATTCAACAGGATCATAAATCTCCCCTGCAACAAAATTACAACTCGAGTCTCTTGATATGATTTAATATCTCTGCAAAGACAAATATTTCATAAGGCACGTTTATTTTTGTACGTAAAATGAGGGTACTAATTGGATAAAGTTGTTGTGGATCGAGTAAAATGACAAATTATGCTGTGACGTACAGCAGAGAATGTTAATCATGGACATTTTTGAAATGCCTTTTTTCGGGAAGTTTCCTGGAGGAGTACGAAACACTGGAACTTATCAATGTCCAATTGATTCAATCGATAGTTGGGTAGAGTAAAATAGCCTTAATTGATTATCATGGCGAAAGACGCAAAAATACAAGTACGGCTCTAAACATTTACCGGAGAGGAATTATGTTCATCAATTACTAGAAGTAATGGTGAAATCTACATTAATGAATGACGAAGTAATAATATTATTCTATAAGCTTAGACTTGTATAACATTTTCTGACAGGACAAGAAAGTAAATTTACTGTTAGATTCTGATGCGACAAAAAGTGAATAGAAAAGCAGTCCAGCAAAGTCATGAAAATATCTGACTTCGCAGAATTTCAAAAGTTGATGATTCGTTTCAACAGGAACCAATAACAACTTTTTTTACTTGAAATCTCAAAACGCTTTTCCAAAAGAAGGAAATAACACATTCACACATTAACAAATAAACACATTAACTTCAAAATGAAGATCATTTTACTTGAGCTTCAAAAGGTGAAAGTCTTTAGTTCATTTCTGGGGAAGAAAACTAAGGATTAAAACAAAACAAAAATAATTTTTGGAACCAGTTTACAAACACAGAATGTCTAGTTGATGCTTTTGTGGACGAACCACGTTCATTTACATATGATATTTATCCAAAATTGGTTTGTTGTAGGTACACAACATTCCTCTGAGCCAATGGAGAGAATTCATATCAAACTATGTTTGTTATTCGTTTCCATCTTTATTTGTTTTCTATATTTTGGTGGGTCATCTGAAGAAACTAATTAAATTCCGTTTGTGTGGACCCTTCAAAATTCTAATGTTTTGCGTTGAATTTCTGGGATAGTCAATAAAATTTTCAATTGAACAGTGGCATCTTGTCTGAAGGAGCTATCCAGAAATGAAATCAGTATTTAGTAAATAAATATAACTGTCAATACAAAACAATTTATTAATTTATTCAATATGACCATATTCAAAAATGGTTGAATATGATTATATCAGTGGATGTATTTGGTGTAATTGAGTTTTCAGGCCAATTTACCAAAAACTAGAAATACATTCACAATGGTTTTTCATTTGCTTCTTCTTAAAAAAATATTTGCAGCGAAAAATTGAGTATGTAGTATCCAAAATTCAGTTCAAAAATATCAGTTTTTCACAATAGGATATAATTTAAAATATTCCATTCATAGAATTGTTTGTTATTAAGTGTTCCGGCGATGTATTGAATTCATTGGAGCTTCTGGAGACACCCTACATTTTGTTTCATGAGAGAGGGGACATTGTGAGATCAAGATCTTCAGATAATGTGGCGCTGCAGGTTTTTCCGAGTTTTCCTGTTGCTGAAAAAGCAAACAAGCCACTGGAATCAATGAAGTCGCCCCGGAGCGCTAATTAATTTTTGTTGTTGTTTTATAATTTCATGATTTATATTTTGTAAGTGTTATAAAATCTATGTAATTCGTTAGTTCAATAAGAACATTTTTTTAACCAAAAATTTAATGATTTGATATAGTATTTTTTTCAAAAAGAGTTCTTTTATTTCGTCTCAGTGATCTGGCAACTTTGATATTAAAATAATAAATGATTACATATACATCTATATGGTCGACATGATTAGTTGAAAAATATATGTGGGGTACCCCAAGGATCCTTTGTATGACCTGTTTTTTTTCCTATTATATTATTGGCTAAACTTATTGGATGAATTATCAATGATTACTGAAGACTTCAATTGAGAGTGGAAATATGGCACATGGAATTGAAATTATTACTTCAAATATCATTATGACCTCAATGTCAGGAAATATCATCAAATTTTCAGAAATATTCGTGTATGTTTATAACAAAAAGGTCAATCTCATTTGAATTGGAAGATTTGATTAAAATCCACAATGAATTTATTGAATATTCTCCTAATGCGAAATTTCCATTATATCAAGAACAAAACGTTCTAAAACAATATGAAAACATATCTCCTATAACTGAAAATTTATTCAAAATAAAGTGATATACTGAAGTATCTTGGATTAGTAAACTTTTCATTATTGCAATTTAATATTTAGGGTCTGTATGGGAAATGGCAATAAATTCATAATTGCTATCAATCGATACAAGACTCCTTGTAACTGAACTACAAGGTGCCTACAATTATTTTGTACAGACCAAGAAAACTATTTGATTTGTCATTTTTACATATATTCAAGTTGTTAACCTTCATTTTTTTGGTCAATAATAACCTAATCAGTTATAATAAATATAACCATCCAACAAGATATTCGAACAATTTGAAAATAATGGCATATTTATCGTTTTTTCTTTGTGAATATTCTATCCTTTTTAAGAATCTTTTTTTTTCCTTAAGTTTCAGTTCTACTATAGAATTAGTAAATATTTCGTGAAAAATCGGCATTTTAGTTCTAATCTTAGAATACTGCCAGATACACGTTAAATTTCCACTACTGATATGTCCTCAATTCTTGAGAATTTTTAAAATCCTACTGAAGCTTACTGATGAACACTACATAGCATCGCAATCTACTGAAAACGGAATACAAGTTATACAAAACGTGAACTCTTATAATTCATTCACCTCACGACTTCCTATATATAATGAAACTTCTCATCAAAAAACATTGAAAGCACGAAGGCGATATAAATGATGGATCTCAGAGAGATTCTGAAAGCGGAACAATTTTCATGTAAATTACTGAAATTAATACAGGAACATGAATTCGAATGTTGAAAAAGCACGAGTTTCATCAAGTTTTTTTTTCCTTCTTTTTGTTTCTATTTATAGGATGGTTGAACCAAAACCCACTGAAATGACACTAATTATTAAGATATTTATTTTTATAAAAAAAACCTCGGCTCTCATTTTAGACTAGTTGTCTCGCAGTGAAAGCTGCAGTGAAGAAGACAGAACGAATATCGCCGGCGGTCGTAGTTTGGCTTTGCAACTGACCGCTTGGAGAGCCTAAAAGCCTGATATTTGAAGATTGAGTTCTGTGTCGATCCCATAAATGGCGTTTTCGCAAGTGTAGATGTCATCGTCCTTCCTTGAAAAATTTCTATATAAAATAACTTCACGGATCACTTTCGATGTCAAAGTAACGCGAGTAATTCTTCTCCTCGCGATTTCGGAAGTTACACGATCGTTTCTATAAATATCTGTCGTAAACTTTTACGACTACACAATCTAAAACTTTAACGCATTCTTAGAATCTCTGACAATTAAAAATTACCTCAAGTCACCTAGTAATTCATTAAAGAACGTCTTTTGAAGACGATAGGTATTCTTTTAAAACCATGCAGTGGCGTTCATATATGTTATGTTCAGTGGAAATGAAAATTGGTATCATGAATTTTTCCGATGTCTAACGTGAACAGATTGTATTACAAAATCAGCTTTATGGAGAGTAAACAAGTAATACAACCATTTTCTAATTAATGGATGTTTAAAGTTTCCTGAATACGATGAAATGATCATATCTTCATGGTTTACAGATAAATTTATTTTGGATTAGGTTGCATATTGCAAATGTTTGTAAATGAGTATATTCCAAGGAAGATAACAGATGAAATTATGTGAAATTATGTCTTGCCTGTCGAACAGATCCCAAATTCCAGAAACTCGTTAGAAACAAATTTATATAACAATTGGAGTTTCACAGGGCTTCAAAATGAGCATGTCATCAATGAACAAATTCCATTCAGAAATCTATAATACTTTTGTTCATCAGTATAATCTTTTTGAATTCATGGTTCCCAAGTAATGATATAGGTTCAAATAAAAGAAAGTTTTTTTATAAATTATGAATAGTCTATGAATTACTTTGGAAATTCCGCTTCGATTTTTTTTCATGTAATGATCTATTACTAGTAAATATTTCCAATTATATAGTTGACGATCGAAAGCCAACTGGCGCCTTCACTATAAATGACAAAATTATATCAATTATTATATAAGGTCGGTAGCCGGGCGGTTCGACGTCGGTGCTTTGTTCACTCTCTCAATCGATCGATGTGTGAGTCGATGGTTCAAGCCGCAGGATGAACGATAGATTTTCACTTGCTATCGTCCAAGCCGTGTTAGGAATCATACATTAAAAGTTAAGACCTCGATAGTCTTTAGTTTGCACAAGTTTCGATTTTCAAGGGTTGTCGTTTGTAGGGTTGCGACAGCTGCTTAACGGAAAAACATATCTTAAATATATTAGGGTTCGCAAGATACCTTCACTATATTATCGATATAACACACACTAATCCGTAAGAAAAAATTGATTTACCCATTTTGTTTGAAATAATATCCAGGAAGAGATATATGACATATCATTCTGAGTTCTTACCAGAACTATACGAAATTATAGTAGCGACCCGACAAGGTTCCGTACGGGTAGCAGAACATACAGGCATACATATTTTCTGTCATAGTTTCACGTCAACATTTCCATGGGCAAGGTTCATGTTTTCACCTAAATTACGTGCTTTTGCAGATATAATAATGTTGATAAAAATATTCGTCTTTATTATTTTCAAATAATATATAAAAAGTTATCTTTGGGAGTTCTATGGTTTTGATTCACAAGCCATATATTTGTAGCAATGAAATTACATAACTTGGGCTTTTTTAAATAAATTTAGGAAACGCCACTGACAAATTCACTTCCCCATAATCCTAATCTGAGCTCTAAATGAAAGCATGTCACAGACTTGAGATAACATGGCGATAACTCCATCAGTGGATGACTATGAACTGGAAAGAAGTGCATTAAAGATGTGCAGAACTTGAATGGATTAGTTTTTATAAATCGAAGTTTGCGGAGCTTTTCAGCACGAATGGATCCGAAGTGAACGTTTGAAAAAGTAATTTCGAGTTAGGGGTTTTGGATCTACGGATCTTGAAATAACAAAAGGACCTGATAGGACTTTCATTTTTGTTGGGAATGTTATGATAAGCCAGTTCCATTAAAAAAATGTTTCAGATAGATGAGTTCAGCTCAGATTATCGAGTTACTCTGAAATTGGATTTGTCCTTTCAAAAAATGTCAATGAGGTTAGTGTGATATTGAGGGTCCTGGGTAAAGTTTGATGCATTATTTCAGAAACCCAAAATTATAAAAGGAGTATATTTTTTACGAGAGTAGTCTTCGGTAAAGAAAGGTTTTTAGATTTCTACTTCTCCATCTCTACAAAAAATCTGGGAAGCCGAATAAAGCGAGAAAGAAATTTATTTCAAAATGAATTCTTCACAAAGAGGTGTGGATCATGTACAGAAATTATTTTCAGATACAAACTGGAAGACAAAGGCATCGTTAAACAACTACTTTCACATGAACATATCTATGCGAAGAGTTTATTCTGAACTTATTTATTTTTTTCTTCGTTCCGAAATTTTCAACATTTTTGTATGGAGATGCATGGAGAGCTGAAAACCTCCATTCTCAAAAATTAATACATTTATTGTTTTTTTGTATATTACTTCATTTTTCGTGGAATATTTCGTTACATCAGATATGGTGTTTAAATCTGCTCCCGCGTAAAATACGTTTCATTTATTCATCTGTTTCAAAGTTGATTGAATTATTTATAGACAACATATTTATAGAAGAACATTTATTGATCATAATTATACAGACAGAACTGTTATCTCAATCCCAATTATCTTGAACAGTACTCTTTTTACCAACGAAAATTATATGGAAGTTTCTACAGAATCAGAAATCCAACAAAAAACTATTAGATTTAACTAACCTACCTGGAGCTGCATAGTGAGGAGGTGCTACATCTTGTTGGAAGTGCAACAAATCTTCGTCTACACCTAGATTGCCTTGGTCGTCCCTTTGGTTCTCTAATTCATGCACATTTAAAGGTTCGATGGTTTTTCCAGCATATCGAGATAAATGTTGCCACTTAAACTGCCTGGTATAAACAAAGGACCAATTATAGTATCGCCTAATATTCCTGCCCAAACATTCAGTTTTTCAGGATATTGAGTGTGACCTTTTCTGAATCGTTTAAATTTTTCTTTAGCGTGTGGAATGCATTACACTTGGAATTGATTGGAAGTAGTTTTTTCTTTCGGTTTGTATTTGGAAGAAACTCCTGTAGATGATCTAAATTTTTTGTAAATGATTTAGTGATGTACTTCATTTCTTCTTTATATTTTTTTTTCAGAAAATCCCCACTTTCTAAGATTTTGACATCACCTGATATCAAACCATTACAATTCAGTCGAGAAAAGTACATCATTATTGATTTTTTGAGAAAAGAAATCATGAGTTTTTCTATACTGATTTTTATATTGTTCTCTTCTTTATATGTCTGAAATATACCACTAGTTTGCCAATTCAATCGATTGCATACCTCCAAAAATATGGTGGACACCTAATTTTGATCACGAAGCAGGAGCAGTAACAAATGATAATGCCATCTGAGATGATGGCGAAACGTTGACCTATGAAGAACACACAACGGATGAACACTAACTTCAGATACACATGTATATCATAATTAAGAAAGTGGTATAAACTCAGATGGCTAAAAAGAAGATGAATAAATCGAATTGAATTGATTGTATGTACGTCCTGCAAAGACAAGAAAAATTAAAATTGATGTACTTAAAAGTCATAATGCCCAGTTCCTTTAACAACGGGTGACACCTTCCACGATATTCCGCATTAGAAATTATTCTTATTGCTTTTTTGTGTAACAAACGTATTTTTCAAAGAGGTATCTGTAGCTACTATAAGAATGTAAAAAGGGGAAAAAAGAGAAATGAATGTTTTCAATTGCTTCAATGAAGATATATATTGAACTTATCCAATGCAAAGTGCCATCCAGATTTATACCAGTTTTTCCTTTCGCATTCTTTTGTTGAGAAAATTCTAGCTTCTGGGTTTTTGTATATTAAGTTCAGGAAGGATGGCGTTGAATTATTTTTCAGAATATATGTATGATCAGCATAAATGGCTCATTTCTAGGGCAGAACTTGAATGGAAAGGGCATTTTAGAAAACTATAAACAAGAGAGGCCCCAGCATAGTTACTTGTGGAACACCGACCTCTGGTCTCCTGATTGTGTGAATATGATGTGAGAAATGAGAGAGCTACATCTCTTACCCCATATATCCAATTTATCGACACAGTTTAATGCCTTGCTTACAGCGCTATATCTTGAGGTACTTTTTATTTTCAACGTGATACTTAACATTTCGATAGTGCTAACAAATTGATGACAAGGCAAACTTTCCAATGGTTCAATCATTCGTTAAAATCGAGAATCAAGTAAAAACTCCCGGGAGTAGTATCACAAAAACCAGTCCCTGACAAAAGATAGAAATTAAACATCTAATAAAAACATGAACTGAAAAAGTTTTTTGCTACGTTCATATTAAAATTGTATTCGTATTATTAAACCCACTTTGCTAGAAGCGTTCATAAATTGTGAGTAACTCAGTGAGCAGGAAAATGTGGACTGGAGAGTTATTAAAGTTTTTATCACAGGCAAGGTTCTTCAACGAACATTTTCCAAAAAAATAGTAGTCTGTGAACAACTTTTTCGAAAAATGTTTGCTGCATTGACATTGATAAAATTTGTTATCAAAAAATAATAATAATACGTCTATATTATTTTCCACATACAGTTCATCTATATTAAAAAAAATTCTTAAAAAAATTGGAAAATAAAGAGAGCGAAGTTCATTTTCTCCTATGAAGCAATCACTTACTCAATCAGGAATATGTTCTGTTAAATTTCAAAATCATCTATGGGTATGCATTCTGAGAGCGGTGCTCAAGCAAAATGCCATTCTACATTGAATTTAAATCAATGTAAATCAATGATAGCTTGCAAATTACAGAATTTCATATGTCATGAATCTTTTCCACAGTTTCAATCGAAGTTTTATAATAATTTTCATTTTTATAAAAATTATAAACTGTGATTATAAATCGACTATAAAAATCTAAGAACGCAGGTGATTTCCTTTTCTAAACTTTGTTAAATATTTAGATTCTGATCTTCACATTTCATCTTTTAATGAGTGAATAATAAAGGTAAAGGTAATCATAGAACAAAATTTTATCAGTGAATGCGTTGGTTTTGGCCGCAGTGTTATTACCTGTTGATGACGTAACATTGTATTACGCTGTCGCTACTTAAGCATCTTTCAGTATGGGACCCAAACTACGACAGCCTTCTTCTCTGGTATTTTCGATTTTCTTTTCTTGTACTGAGTTGATTTCTCTTGGACAGAAATATTTTGTAACTGCAGCTACCTGTGTGGTTTTGTCAAAAATCTACTTTGACAGCATCTATTCAAGTTTGTGAATTGGGTGAAGGAAGCCAATGGAATAGCCACTTGGGTCACCATTTTCCAGTTCTGAATAAGTTTTGAGACATTTTGAACAGTATAGATGAAAAGGCCACAAAATAGCAATCAACCAAAAAAATGCTTACGGACTGAAATTAATTTGCAGTGAATTTTATTCTATTCAGTCGGTAATAACATCAAATACTCATATCTTGGCGCACACGCCAAACAACTGAATTTTATAGGTTGATTTATGATATCTTGGTTATATTATTGTTGTTTTCCACGTGGGTAAACCAATAATTGACTTTATTTCACTGTTAATACAAACAAATACTCCAACTGCAACTATTATTCAAATATCTATCGCTCTGTACCATACTGTCCGCAAATATGTACATGGATTGCGATTATATACGGCCATCGAATTGCCTCGAAGACGGTAGAGAATTCTTCATCGAACAATCGCGAAACGCCGGTTGGGCTGTTCGTGATCTTGGTCATGTCTTTTAGGGGATGATTCACAACACTATGAATACATATTATTTTTGTATTACCTATCATGAAATTATAAAACAACAACAAAGATTAATTGTAGCTCCTGGGCGACATCATTGATTCCAGTGGCGCATTTGCTTTTTCAGCTGCAGGAAAACCCGAAGAACCTGCAGCACCACATCTCTTAAGGACAACTCTCTACTGATTTGTAAGGAAGAACGTGTTTCACAGAATCTACATAAAAACCATTTCTCAAGCCGCAATTAATCCTTTCAGATGATGAAGGGTTTCGTATAGGGATAAATTCGGCTCTTGCTTCATGAAGCTCTTCCGCTAAAAAAGAACAAGAATCATGGGGACTGCAACTCATATTTGGAGAGCAACAATGACCTAAGTCCATTGGCCGCACTGAAAAAGAAGAAGGTGGATCAATAACTTGCGACTTCACCATAATAGGAGACTGATGAATATCCACATATTTCGGCTTGTTTCGATAAGATTTTAGTTTCGTACTGAAATAAGGGCAATGCATGATCTCATCAAAATTATGTGAAGGAGGAATAGTTTCAAGGACCGAATCAGCATTACCACGTTGAATAGCAATACTAATTTTTTCTATAAAAAAAGGCAGAACGAATGATAGAGACTCCGGGCCATAAACACCAAAAGGTTCAACCACTTCTGGATGGAACAAATAGTTGTTACCAAGATTTAGTTTTTTTTTCGTTCCAATTTTTCAGCAGACAATGCTGCGGTTCCACCAGATTTTAAACTTTCGGCTAGATGGGAAGCCGCGACCGTGTCAACGCAAGTGAAGTCCCATACCACAGGTTTACCATATTTCCATGGTGTGAGAGACATACCATCTGGTCGTTTACCATCATCTCGACTGACACCTAAGAGTTCCAGAATTGCCGGAAAATCCGCTGACACCATAGCACGTTTCAAAATGTCGTTCACCTGGTAATGTCGAGATGTATGCCCTGCACTTCTCCTGCAACTCAAACCATGCGTACCTTTCTCATCAACTATAGTACCGCAAACACAAGTATGAGGCACACAAATAGATGAACCCATCCTAAGCCCTACTGCTATTCTGAAAGATTAATCGTCTAATAGTGTTCCAAGAGATGCAACAAGTAAAGCATTCAGTCAAGCACCCGATTCCTTGATCATTGCTGCTTTCAGACGAGCCGTATGGTCTACACTTGTAGATTTCAGAAGTTTATCAGTTATAATGTTCAGAAGAGGTCGGTCCCATGCACTTTGTATTTTCTTTTTATCTGTAGGAGGAGCAATATTAGTTGCGACATACCAAAGTGATTCACCTTCAGCATAAAAACGTCTTGAATATTGATGAATATAGAAGGACATATGGAATCGATAAGCTCAGAAACACTATTGACTGATGACAAAAAAGCTGGTTAAGCTACGGAAGAAGCCAAACGTAGCCCTAGTCCGCCAAGGTTCACTGGAAGCGTTGCTTAGAGCCATGAATCATTATTAAAATGATTGTTTGTAATATATTCCGTCGTGTTCCGTAGAAAATTAACAAATTCGTCAAGCTCTAAGTGACTTGACCAAGTGGGGGAACATCTGAGGGCATACATGAGTTTTGGAATCGCCAAACAATTTTTCAAGAAAAAATGCAACGTGTTTTGGAAGTTCATTCAATCTGGTGGTCAGCAATTTGAGTGATTCCCGTTTCTCTCGAAGATGTTCTGGAAGTGCATCTTTAGAAAGAGAAGCACCCAGGAGCCTCCATTTGGACCATTTGCCTAGAGACGATTTCAAAATGATGGATTAGGGAATATAATTCGCAGTTGAAAGAGTAA
The DNA here is from genome assembly GCA_015342065.1 of Leptinotarsa undecemlineata. NCBI lineage: Eukaryota > Metazoa > Arthropoda > Insecta > Coleoptera > Chrysomelidae > Leptinotarsa > Leptinotarsa undecemlineata. The sequence continues at coordinate 4,210 of WOGP01002406.1, read as the reverse complement.
TCAACTTGCATTTTCCAAAATTGAGTTCTTCAAGTCCAAGATGTTTTGAATACTCAATGATTTTTTGTAAATCCTTTGAAACACTGTTTTCATACCAATTTTTTTTTTCATTTCATAATTTGAAAGTTTATACTTTGAATAGTACATCTGCAAAAAATCTGAATTTTCATCCGACGATGGTAGCGATTCATAATCTGCAACTCAACAAGTAGACACACGGGAGGTGTTATAATTTATGTGAAATACAATTTATATAATTTATGTGAAATATTATAAAATATTTGAACTAAGAGATAATTATTGGTATGAATAATTGAAAATTAATTTTATATCCGCAATATGTCTGATTGGATGTTTGTACCATTCACCATCAAGTTCTGAGGCGATATTCATTGAACACCTTAAAGAAATGTTTGTTGTATTATTTAGTACTAAATATCGTTGTGTGTTAGTTGGCGATTTTAATATTGACTGGTTAACTGATGTTTTTTATGGTAAGAAAATTAAAAATATTAGTTATGCTTATGGTATTTTACAAAGTTTCACAAAACCTACACGTATTACAGATATTAGTAGTAGAATAGTAGTAGTAGAATAGATCATATAAAATTTTCAAATTGAGTTGCAACAACAACAAACAAGATAAATGGGAAACCTTCAAACTATTGAGAAATGATGTTGTCATTCTTTTAAAACAAAAAAAAATTTAACAATATTGACAGATATAGACATGATCCGAAAGAAATGTTGAGAACTTTGAAAAGACTGCTTGAGAATAATAGCCAAAATGTCTCGAATTGCATATGTTTCGAATCAAATGAGCATAATCGACTATTAACCAGTAACATAGAAATAGCGTGCAGCTTTAATAATTATTTTGTTTATAGTATTAATGATCTTATAGAAAGTATTAGCATCGCTGAAAGTTGGCACAATGTAAACAATAATTCATATTGTAATTTCGAAAACTTCGGAATGCTCTCTATGAGAGACAATATATATGAAATGCTGAGCTGTAAAATGATCAAAGAGATTTCCGAAGCCATCGGTTATATTATTATAAACTCAATGAATACATTTCTATATACAGGAAAAATACCATATTAATTGAAAAGCAGTGCTATTATTTCTATTCCAAAAATAGCAAACACCAATAAAGCCAGTGACTTTCGACCCATTAATACTTTGCCCCCATTTGAAAATATTCTGAAAGCTGCTGTAAATTTTTATAGATGATCAATCGGGTTTCCGTAAAAACCAGAAATATGTTATTGCGATATTTTTAGACTTAAAAGAGCTTCTGAAACAATTGATAGAGCAACTATGTTGCTTAAATTGGCTCAGTATGGGATTGATGAAAAGGTGTTAGAATGGTTCAGTAATTATTCAAACAATAGAAAACAGAAAATCCGTTTTGAAGATGCAAAATCAAAACATTGATGTAGGTGTTCCTCAAGGTAGCGTTGTGGGCCTGCTTTCTTTGTTTTATATTTGAACGATACTGAAATTTTCATTGAATCTGAGGTCATAAACCTATTTGCTGATGATACGTTGCTTATGTGTAGCGATATGAATTTAGATAGAGCTATTCATAAAATGGAAATTATTTTAGGAGCAGTAAATGAGTATATATGCACTAACAAATTGAAGTTAAACGCAACAAAAACAGAAGCAATGATATCCACCACGAAATATTAATTTAGTTCTCTAGATATCAATGGAATAAACCTCAATATCAATAACGAAAACATAGAAGTTGTGTCATCAGTCAAATACCTTGGTTTTTGGATTGGATAATTTTTTAAATTTTGACAATCACTTTGAATATATACATAAGAAAATATCGAAAAAACTAAATATTTTCAGTAGAATAGCACAAAATTTGTCAATGCATTCCAAAATAACAGTTCACAATATCATTATTCAACCACACTTTGATTTTTTTTTTCGACTTATAATTTTTAATTCTTTTCTTTCAGATGTCTCAGGGATTTCAAATCATTTTATATATCAGACAATGGAAGTCCATACTTTGATTATTGTGCGTCGTTATTATTTTTACTTAACCCCAATAAATTAAATATGTAAAATTGAGGGATGAGAGTAATTTTGAAAACAAATCGCCGTACTCCCATGAAAAGTATGCTTGATTGTTTGAATTGGTTATCAGTTGAAAGTAGACTCTACTATTTTACAATGACTCTAGTGTACAAAATTGTAAATGGAATGGCACCAGAATACTCTAAAGATTACATCAAATTCAATGAAAATATTCATAATTATAATACAAGAAATTCCAATAATATACATATAATCAGACCGGCATTCGGAAGTACCACGAATTTGTTATTCATAAAGGGCTTCGACGAGTTCAATTAATCACCGGAAGAAATAAAAAAAAATATGTATTTTGAAAGATTTTGAAAGAACTCTTAAACAATCAAAAAAGAGTGATAGAATACAAATTGTATAGTTATGTGGAATTATTTGGGACAATATTGGCTATCATCCATTGTTTTCAATTGTCTTTAATTGTTCACTAGGGTATTTGTATCTATAATGAAACCAAATATCACTGTTTCAATAATATACTTCAACGTATACCTATGTGTACCTATATTTCATTATCTATTTAAATGTTACTAAACATATGATACTGAAATCATATATGTAATGTTCATTGTCTGACTACATGCTAGTTTGAATCTCAAACTGTTTGAATTAAAACATTTTTTCATACATTTCTTTTATTTCATTGTGCTAGTGTTATTATTTCACTCATAGAATTGTACATATTAGGTTTGTTATTGCAATAAAGATTATTATTATTATTGTTCAATTTCGATTTTTCTGCTTGATTTTTATTTCATTGTTATCACTTTCCAGAGTTTTTTTGCTCAATATAATTGTTATTTTCAGCTATCCTTCACAATTTGTTATTTTAGATATCCATATTAGGGAAATCCGAATTGATGAAACATTGTCAACCACTTTCAAACTAATTTTCAATCCGGTGAAAATCGGCATTTTTCAATATCGCATAATGGAAAGTGATGAATAAATAGCAACACCTCCCAGAATCTGTGGCAAAAGACGCATAATTTAAAAGTTATCAACGTTTCTATCATCCATAGTAAAATATTTTCCAAACAAAGACCCACAAAATATTCCTCTTCCACTCTCGCTGATTTTCATTTTACAATACATTCCCCAATATTTCTCTGCTCTCCATTATTATCAAAATAATTCCATCAGAATATTCAAATTCATCATTCTTTTCATCTTTCCTTCAACCGTCTCAATCTTAACGCGTCAACGACAATCACCTTCTTTTGTGTACATTCTGCTGAAATATATATTTTGGAGCTCCAAATGAAACTCATTCGCTCGTCAATTTGAGTCTCTCTATGATCCCAGAGAGTCTGATGTCTTAGAAGATTATTTCGTGAACGTTGATCATGAATGGACGGATATCGAAGTGACTGACGGCTCGTCAGCATTTGTCACCAGCTTTTTCTTACAGTCGCCTGCTGATCGTGAAAATGGAAATGGAAGAATGCCGAGTGAACATGATGAAAGAGACATAGGAGATCTTTGGATTATTGTAATCGATGATGAAGTACTACATTATATACTGACGATAGGTCCATACTTTACCATTCACCGATGGAGAAATTATAAAAGAATGCTTGATTGCAGTAGCCGAAGAATATGCCCCGAAAAGGTAAATTCATTTAAAAATGTCAGTTTGTCAGCAAACACCGTGGCTCGGAGGGTACAAGACATCGCAGAAAATATATCAACTCAACTGTCTGACAAAAATGGACATCATGAGTGGTCAGATACCGCTCAGGTGTTGATTTTTAATCGCGTAGTAGATAAAAGCTATGGAGTGTATGAAGAACTTCTTAATATTGATAGTATTCACGCCACGACAACTGAGGCAGATATTTTTAAGGAAGTTGAAAATGCCATTAATAAAAAGAACCTTCGGTGGAGTAATTTGAAACCTATAACAATTGATGGAGGCAAAAATATGTATGGTAAAAATAAAGGAGTGGTTGCACTTATGTCAAAGGCTGTAGAAAATGATGGTGGTTCAAAACCATTAGTCTTACATTGTATCATTCATCAACAGTCCTTGTGCGGAAAATGTTTGGATAAGTCTGAAGTTCTAAATCCAGTCATATCAGTTGTTAACTTCATCAGA
>WOGP01002405.1:0-16820 GCA_015342065.1 Leptinotarsa undecemlineata | reverse complement strand
GAGGGGGTGGCTTTTCCAGTAAGTTTAAATAAGCCATAATGCTTGCCCCTTCCAACATAAATTGACGTGTTTTTGGATTTTTCCTAAATACCAGTATTACAAAAGTTAATAAAGGTGGATACTTTTATCTGAAAAGCACTGTATATATCATCATATTGTGGATATTTTCGTGATATATGAATCACTAAAATCTGGCAACTTGTTTGTCATTTAGGTCCCTTGTATCTGTTCATTGTATTGGTGTTTCAGTTGATTAACATATTAATGTGTCAGTGGAGCTAGGATCTAGTCACTGTCACAATCATAATATCAACTCAATCTGTGAATTTTCGTAGAAGCATTTATGCAAAGTTTCAATATTTAGTCATGATCATATTTAATTATTGATTACATTGATTTACAACGATTTGAATAAAATAATCGAATATAACAAACATAATTTACCATAAATATTACTTGGAAAGTTGACTTGGATGTCACACCAATAGGTGGTTCCAATTATGTCTAGCTTGCGTTAAGGAAGTTATTTTTGTCAAATACTTTCCTTGGTTATTCACATTTTGTCTTCAATCGGTACAAACCATGCCCAATAGGTTGAAACTGTTGTCTACCGGTGACTCTTAGATTTAAATCGATATGGAAGTGATCAGAATAGTACTTATCTATTTGTCTTTTGATTGTCATGGAATTATTTTTCAGCAGTTTAACTGCAATAACCTTCCTACAGGGCCGTTGCAATGGGGAGGGGACTCCCCTCCTGCTTTTTCTACTTGGAAAAAAGTTGAGAAATTTTGGGCCGTGAAGATAGAAAAAAATAAAAGTAAATGTATAAAAATAAAAAAAATTAAAATGAGAGATGAGAAAGGGAGAGGTAATAAGAAAAAGGAAAAAACCAGGAGAAGGTAGGGATTTCCCAACATTCATAACTTAAGAGATCCCATACTCTGAAATTCTGAGTTGTTTGAAAACTTCAAAAAAGTTTAATTTCTCCCAAGTAAAAGTACAGTCCTGAACAGTCTACAAATTTTGAAGTGGCAATTTTACAAAATTCCCAACTTTTCGCTGTTTTTTTGACTTGGAAAGTTGGGAAATTTCGGACCGAAAGATAGAAAAAATAATAGTAGAAAACAATAAGCACAATACTATTTAAGTGTTGTTTCCTTTCATTTGTATTGAATATTCCTATACATGGTGGAAGACCAAGGAACTTAGTCCAAAGTAGAATAATACCCATTATTTTATAATTACCAAAATTTATTTTTGTTTGTGCAAACCCTAACGGTCATAAGCATTCAGCCAATCTTTGGATAGCTAAGTAAGAAAATTAATATAGCATAGTAGTAACTAATCCCTCAGCTTTCATTTTTTTGAAAGTTTGGAAATTTTGCTGGTGGGGTTGGAAAAATTTGGATTTCCTTCCCCTACTGGTTTTTTTTCGCTACGGCCTGCTTCCTCTTTTTCATATCATTTCTAGAAACATGTGGTTTCGATTTCCGATGGCATTCCAGGATAGCTTCCCAATTTTCTGCTGCCGAAGTTGTCGGTTGATTCATCAAACCACCAAAACTGGCATTTGAACTTGGTAAGTTGTTTTTTCAAAATTACTCAATTGAATAAAAAATCATTATTTTCGAAATATTATCTGGCAGTTCAATGAAAAGGTTAAGTTAGGCAAAACTTTGAGCTGCTATAAAAAAGTTGTAACTGTAACAACTGCTGTACAACTGTAGAACCTTCCAGGTTTTACAGTTGTACAGCAAAACAATGCATTGAAAGGACAAGTTCTGTCAGCATCAATATTTTTTCATTTGACTGGTTCTGTTGTGACATATTTCGTTACATCACTGAAAATATTCCTTGCACACCAAGCTTAACTAATTACATGCCCTGTCGTAATTTTCATTTAATACATCGTTTAAGTCTATAATTTAATATAATCAAAAATTGTATGGGTGTGCATAATGAATTAATTAATCAAGTCAAACCGATTGGACTTGATGCACTCGAAATCGATTGTAGTAAAATTTTCTTTTTCAAGGTATCGTTGGATGATATAAAAAAATCGAATTTGTATATATTAAGAATATGTCCAAAGAATGTTCATACAGTATGTTGTTCAACTTGGGTCACCCTCAACTTTGGAAGTTTCAATATTCACCTGTATTTTTGTAGCAATGCTTTAATCGGCAATATATATTGATTTTTTCGAATTCCTGAGAGTTTCGATAACTCCGTTCTTGAAAAATTATTTGATTATCTGTTTTTAGCATTTCCATGTATAGATTCTTGAAAACTTATCAAGTACATAAAATGGGTTTATTTAATTAACCCCATTCATAGTTTCAGCTAGGTTTTTTACGTCGTACCACTTCCAGTACTCAAGAACTTTTATGTCAATAAAAGTGGAGAATTTGTATAAAATCAATATGTATAATGAATGAACACATCTAAAAATTGTGAATGTAGAAAATTTAAATGATTCGTCCTTGTTCCACAGCGATACGTGAATATATTAGAAAAGAAAGCTAACCTAATAAGAATGTCATCAAAATGTGCAATTAATTTGAACTCAGGCCGCCAGTAACGATCTGTTTACCTCATTTCAGCCAGATAACAAGTTATTTCTTAATATTTCATCAAACTTCCACCGACTTTTGAACCCGCTATCACTATTTACAGCTCTACCAAACGAAATATCAGCTAATGTATGGAAATTTTGTCTCAACATTCGATTTAACGAAGACAGGGGTCCCTAAGGTCAACGCCATAACAGTCAACAACAAAACTGATTTTACTTCGAATTTTAAAAAGCGCTTATCGCTGGACGTTGCCCGTCATTTTCGACCCCCCCACCCCTCCGAGGACTTGTGCTGCGCCGACTCCTGATGCACTTTGTGAGCGCTTTCGACTCCGAAAATTTCAGTCCATCGCAGAAGCTCGTTTACGTCGCGCCTAAGCTAAGTCGGAGTCAAGTTTTGCCTTTTTTGTGACAAACTCTATTTTTGTGCTCTTGGCCGTGTCCATTTGATTTTTGTGTTTTCTATCACTTCAACTGTGTTCCTATCAGCTCAGATTAGTTTCCCAAATAATGGTAAGTTGAATACCTTAATTTTAATTACGTACCTACCTCATTTTTTCATAAAAACGAAGAGACTTTGTCAATCTTTGGTCTACTTTTTTCAAAAATTATTGGTTAGTAAAGTTTGGTTGGTCCAAGAAAGCGAAAAAAGTTTGAAGAAAAAGAGTAGTTTCAACCATTCTTTTGCATATTTTTTCATTTAAAAAAATTACTATTCAAAAAATAAAATTCGGGATATCTAATAAAGAGTTTTGCGAACCTTCAATATGCCGTAGAATTAGTTTTTTAGTAGTTGCTAAACATCCGTCGGCAGTTTTTGTTTCATTCTTCAACATCAATTGAAAACATGTGAATGCTTCTTTGGTACTTGAATGCTTATCACGTTTGTAAGTAATTGATATCTTAGCATGGTAGGCCAATTAACGGCCCATACCTACATTTTACAGTCCGTTGCCTCCGGTAATGTCAGCGCCTATAATCAAAAAGGCAGAGGCATTGGCGTAGAAAATTGCTCGAATGACATAGAGTTTGCATTTCAAAGCAATTTATTTAGCGATACATATCAATATTGAAATGAAGCAACATTTTTTGATTTTTGATGAAGTTTTCGCCTACAAACTTTCAATTGTACTTCATTGCAAATGAACCAACAAAACAAATTCAAATTAAACTTTCAATTGGTGAAATTATTGATGGAGAAATCGGTGCATAAAATCCTGCGTTAATTCATTTGTCGGTTAATTGTTTCATAGAACTGAATTTTCTAAGTTGGTTAAGGGCAATGCAGGATTTCTTATATTTTTTTAGGAAACGTACAGAACGTTAAATAACATAACATTCAAATACAGTAACTATTCTATCATAAAATAAACCACCAAGGGGCTTCAAATTATTTCGGCAATCGATAACTGTACTATACAATAGTGGTTTTCGGATTTTCATAGATTGGAAAAGAACCAAGCATACTATTTCACTTGAAAATTTGATACTAGTTGATAAATTTTGTGTACCAAATTGCTGAAAAGTGAAGTATAATTATCTTCAAATAGTACCTATATATATTTTTAATTTTTAAAGAGCATCATTACTGAGGTACTTTCATGTTTTTTTTTCAACACCTAAGTACTCAGTGAATTGTATAATGAAATACTTTTTGGTTGCTTCTGAAATTGATCCTATGAATATTTGATGAATATATCTGTTAAGTCGGTTAATTAAGAAGAATTAGCTATATTCACTTTTTTTGAAGTATGTCAATCAATTTTGATGATTTTGATATAACTTGTTACAAATATTTTTGTTGCATTACCGGTTTTGAACAAATCGCTTTTACATATTATCCAGGTAAGGAGAAATTTTACATCTTTCAATATTTTCTGAGGTATTTTCGAAAATTAAATTTTTTCCCATGCGGTATCTGAACTGAAACCTAATTGAATAAACCTTAAGGAAACAAAACACCATAATATTTTCTTTCTGATATACAATACAACATTTTATTTTGCTTTCGAAAGTTCAAAGATGAGTAAGTTGAGACATTTTCACTGGTAACCTGTGTTCCCTACGACAAGTTTTATTTGAATATGTTGTGTGCATCCAGCCAAATCTAGAGCTCTATCAATATGACCAACTTTGTTCGTGTTTCTAGAAATATCCTTTTCATCACATATCGTCCATAATGCAAATAAAAACTGATTTTATTATCCCGGCTAAAGGGTAGTGATGCTGATAATATTTCCAATCTGTAGATTTTCAAAACGACTATTTTGCCCTCTGTTTGAGCAGTATTTATTATGTAGTGTATTTGAATTATGACATGACGTTAGAGATGAACTTGTGATTTTTTTTTTATCCGTCAACGCCTAACATTGTAGTAGAGAGTGATGTATGATAGCAAATCACTAGAACTCTTTCAAGGTCAGCGGGCACTATATGGATGATGGTGAATTTCTCCTTTTTGCTTTTTCGAATAAAATGAACCTTGTGGTAAACACTACATTTTAACTTAACATATGAGAGTTTGAAAAACAACAATTCGCCATTATACAGTCCACATTTGTAAAAATTTATTATTAAATTGATGGATTCAGCCGTTTCTTCCTGGTATTAAGAAATCATTTCGAAGTAAAGAGAATTGAAACTTTCTAGTTTTTTACCACGTCTATTTGTGACTGCAGATTCGTCCTATATTAGGACATTTTCAAACTTTTAATGTATAAACATTATTCATTTTAATGTATAAGTTTGAAAATGCCCTTACAGGAAGAAACTTCAGTAACTTTTGTTGCAAATAAAAGAGGTAAAGACATAGAAAGTTTATTATATTCAATTTCTTCAGTTGAAGTATATTTGTATAAATTATTCATTTAGCAAAGGTGAAGAAGGCACTATTACTTAATGAATAGAAAATAACTGCATTCGATATATGAATGTGACACAAAAGGTGTTAACTGAGCGCTATCCTGGAATATCAGAATAAGCAGCAGAACACGTGAATGAAACTATTCGTCGATTATATAAATCTGGGTACATGCGTCAAAAGCCCTCAATGGCTTATGCCACTTACCTCCTATGAAAGTTGATTCTGTGATACAGTTTAAGACAACGGGTAATTCAGTATGAAATTCAGTCATTAAATTATTTTTCTTGTTCAGATTGCTTATTTAGAGTTCAAAGTTTGTTATTTTTTCAAGTTCTATTATAGTACCAATTCAACTTGAACTATACCTTTGTACAATGACCGAAGTAACGTGACATTTTACCAACAGGCAAAATGTTACCACAAGTACAAGTGGTTCTAACATCAAGGGAACCATTCAACGGAATATTTATATTGGTTCGTGATATCTAAACTAAACTAAAAATAATGTAGATCTCAAGGTTGCGATACTCAATCGAATAAGTAGAAATATCACACTGTCCATTACTTAATGCTTCTATCATTTCAACATACATGTTGAAAATATTCCGAAAAAAGTCAAGGTATCATTTCAAATCATATTTCAGGAGGATGTTGTTTCTAGTCAACAAAATAATTGGGAATTCTGAGTTCTGTAATACTATTTGAAAATATAATTTGAAATCAAGGGAAATTTTTTATTTTTTCGGTTCTTGTTATATTGTGATTCAATAAATCGAGATTCAATAAATCCTGTAGCAATATTTGATACACAATTTGCTGAAGGATTTTTTCATTATAGGGGTTTTACAAAAACTGCAATACTTGTTTCACTAGAAAATAGTTTCCTCAAACGTCTGTTTAATCGTATTCTTCGACTCCAACCAATGATCCGCATCATCCATGGGCTCGACTCATGCCCGCACATTTTTGGACGATCGACCAATGACGACACCAAACTTGTGAACGACTATAGAATAAACTAGGACAGATCATCTTAATAAACTGAAATAATAATTCTCGTATTTTTTTACGTAATTATAATCATACTGACATATTTGAGATCACTTGGTCAAAGTAAACTAATAAAATCAACATTACAATAAAAAGTCTTCGCAGGTAAATGATTTCATACTTTTGTCGTTATTTACTCTAACAGAGACAACTAAATCAAGAATTGAATTTGAATAACAGGTGAAACGAAAGTAAGTTTTCGCAGTCTACGGAATCCGTGTGATGTCATTGTTGACACATGAACGAGAATTTTGAATTTTTAATACTCGATTTAACGATTCTCGCCTGCTTAATGCTCAATTAAATATTCTCGAATGACCTTTGATGCTATTTAATACCTGTTTATCGTCATCTCAAAGCAGTGTTCTTCTCCAATGAGTAATTTAATTTTAGCACGGATATGAAATTTTCGCCGCGAATATCCTCACAAAATATAATTCGATAAATCAATTCACTTGCACCTCAATTTCTGTGGTCTTCATGGTCATGGATATACATTTTTGAATTATCTGTGTTATTTGCAAGAGTTAGGGTTCATACTTCAAAAATTCTACAAACCCGATAGTTTTTTAAAGTCAACCACTCAAAAATTTTCATTTTTTCAGAATTCGGGAATACAGTGTTAATCTATTAATATAACCTCCTTATTCTATAGTCAACGAATATTTGATTTTTCATTTTTTCAAATAACTACCTCTCCGCCTGTTCAAGAAAGCTTCAGAAAAGAAACAATATTTTTTTTCATTTTATATAAATGTGGATATACTGCCAGGTAGAGCAATTTAATGATGACTTGTCATCATGCAAATTACAATCAAATTGTACCTACTTAATTTGGTTGAAAAATGTGTTATAATAAAGACGATATTATTATTATTATTAGATGGAGTGTAAAATATATCTCCAGTTGCAATATTTGTTACATGATGTTATCCCAGCAGAACAAAAACCTCGAGTCGTATACACCATCACATCACAAGATCATGTCAACAGATCAACTACTTCCACAATCACTACATAGGAAAGTGCTGTGGTGAAGATGATGATGTTTTGAACAAAAATCTACTCTTGTATAAAGTTCTTCATTACAATTTTTAGTTTGTTTTTTTTCAGATTGTTGAAGGTGATAATTCCCAGGAATATTTATAAAAGACCTGTCAATGTCAATTATTTTTATGCTTGAGCTGTATTAATTTTTTTTATACACTGAACAAAATAATCATCTTCCCTTGCTCGAGAAGGCAGAACTTGAGCAAACTCACTGACGGCTTGAATAAAAGGTACTGCCTTGATAGATCGCATCACGAACTTTGCCTCGTCCATATTTCTTGAAAATAACCCTCTTGAAAACAAACCTGGTTTGAGTCCCTAGCAATAAGGATCACTACATGATAAGGTAACAGGTAGTGATGATCTTCATAGGTGTCTTCTACTTGCACATTTGAATGTTATGGGTTCCAAGTTTCGTGTAAAACAGATTAACAATTTTTTTCACTTGACAGAAAATTCTATTGTAAAACCCGAGCCATAGCTTTTTTGTAAAAGATGGAAGGTTTCTTTGGATAGATCTGACATAGTTGTGCAAACACGCTGGAGCTTTTCATATGTTTCTTATACAGTATCTGGCGGACATTCATCAAAAATTGGAGGTCATTAGTGAGCAGCAATGTAGAAGCTGTACCTCTCACCCATCGAATTAAATGATGAAGGTCGCGACCACATAGCCTGGATTAGTTGAGCATAGAATTTCTCATCGCATATTTCAATGGTTCTTGCTCCTTGTCCAAGTTTACAGGATTAAACGCTACATAAAAGGGTATTTTCATGTGCTTTCTCGTACTGTCTTCAGAGAAACTTTCATTCGGCACTCTAGATCAAGAACATAGAGATTATACATCTTCTGAAAAGATTCAGCAGATAATGGGCGGTAGAAAATAATGGACGCTTCATTATTACTGAAGGAAATGGGATGGCCTTTACCAGAGAGTGTATGTCACTACGCACATTGAAGGAATAAAGAAGCCCCAAAAATTATACTAAAAATTTAATAGATTGAAGGTCATTTGATAAATCGGACATAATCATGCACTTTTATCGCCAGAAAAACCCATAAAATGGTATATTTCTACAGTTATAATGACAACGAGGGGGCTACATTGTTGATTATGGAAAAAAAAGCATTTTCTGATAACAGTCCTTATGGTGGATATGCATTATTTTTGAGCTCAGGTACATTATTATTCAACAGATCATATCCGAACCCTGTTCAATAAACTCTTGTTGATTCAGTCACCGTTACATTTTTTTCTTAAAAAAGTAAGTCCAAACTAGATAAGTGCAGGGAAAATAGGTAAAAATAGAAAGTACCTATAATAATAGTAACAACAAACTCGTTGCTATTCCATTTATGTACTTCTCGTTTTATAACCTGCAACTTCAACGTAATGACTTCCATCGACATAAAAAGAACATGCATATTTTATATTCCATGCGGATGGCTGCATGGATACCCATGAATAATCAATGAATTTACGAAGTAGGCAGTAGATCATTAATAAATATCATTAGGTGAATTTGTCTTCGAAAACCAGTTAGGTAGGAGCACCGAGAATTTATTACGCCAAACCTCTTATTTATTCACCGCTATCACACTCGACCGATAATGGTTAAACAGCTAAGGACGTTCTCAAACATTGCACATTATCAGGTATAGTTACACCCAATCGCAGTTTTCACTTTTCACTTAGCTGAAAGTTTGAAGACGTTAATAAGAAAATAATATTGGTAAAGGTGAAAGGGATGAATTAGGGTGAAAGTAACCAGGTTCAATTCAATGTCACAAAAACCGAGGCATCGGTTTTCTCCAAAAAGTTAAATGTTTCCGAAGGGAATATAATAATACCAGGTCAGAAAATTCCTCTTTCTGCTTCGATAAGTTTGTTGGGGGATGAAATGAACACCAATATGTCTGGGCACAATCATGTCGCAGGAATTACAAAGGCTGCTTCTGAAAAGCTTGGAATACTGTTCCGAGACAGAAAACTTTACACACCTCAGCAACTTTTGATGATTTATAAAGCTCAGATCAGACCTTCTTTGAATTATTGTTCCCATTTATGAAGCTCCGTCCCCAAACATACCCTGAAGCTGCGGGATTCCATCTAGCAGTTTCCAGCAGCCTTGACAAATTAGAACATCGAAGAAAGGTTGGAGATTTGTCTCTCTTCTATAGGAGCTTTCACGGGAAGTGTTGAAGTGTTTTGGCACATTTGATTCCATACGAGACGGATTGTGGCTGCTCATCGTTCAGCTCATCGTGAAGTTCAACTCAGTACACCTCGAACTTCACTGTATGATAAATCATCGTTTTGGAGAACGGCGTTTATTTGGAATGAACTTCCTAAGAATGTGTTTGTAAATGAATTTAATCTTCAGCGATTCAAATCCAACGTGAATCACTACTTTCGGATAGGCCTCACTTTAAGAGGGCCTTAAGAATTTTCCTGTAGTGCTAATGTTTCGTCTTTTAAAAAAAAGGAAAATCGGTATCGAGTAATCGAATGCAGAAAGCTAAGTCTACGTAATCGAAAGTTTTTGATGTATTGAATTCAAATTCGGCATCATAATTATACCGCCACGGCAGCATTTTGTGAGTATTCTACCTGATGATGAGATACATGCTTTCAGTAGGCTTTAAAGCTGAATTATGCCCTAAACAATCCAAGAAGTGCATTTTGGCTTCATACTTTCAGGATGAGACATTACAATTTTAAGTTTAATGTTGAACATGGTAGTAAACAAGAGAAATTATTTCATCTAGCCAGAAGGCTTTCAAAATTGCTTTCAAAATTCAAGGCACTTCAAAGCATATTTCTAACATAGATAAGACGTTCTCAAATGAAATAATTCTCAGGGAAAGTATCATATCATTATAAGATGGTGTCTTGTAACGTAATACCGGTTTGTTGCGAGATAACATGCATCAAGAAGCATTTGAGTTTTGTTTCAATTCTTCCGTAACGTAATTGAAGGAGGTTACGGTATATTGCCACTTGCAACAGGCAAACCTAGGCAATACCGATTTAGTCGTTCCAACTTGTTGCCATGGATAACGTAACTGTCCTTTGATGCGACGGCTAAAAACCAACAAAATGGTTATTGGGTAGTAACGGTTACACATGAGAAATGGGTTACAGATAACATGCAACGGCACTGTCTCCACTAGCCATAAAGTAACATAGTCGTGGTTACGTTACTAGTCGTTTCTTGCAAACAAATAGTAAAGAAAATATAGAAAAATTCAGAGATAACCTCAGTTTTCCAATTTTTCTTACAAATAACATTTAGGAATATTTTGCTGAGGTGTGTATAACTTTTCAGTTTAGCAATAGTTTTTCAAGTTTTTGTGAAGCTGCCTTTTCTATTTCAGTTATTGACTGATATTATTATCCACAGTAATTATATACTGTGTAATATGACATTATGTCCGATTCTACCTCTTTTATCTTAGAGAAAACTGATGCCGCTGGGGAATAAAACTTCAAGAATGGGAGGAAGCAAAACATAGATCGTTGATGTAATAATGGAAAAATGGTCGAAGATATTATAGATTCTTGGAAAACACAAGCATTAAATGTAAAGATATCCAAAAGAAGACGATCGCTGACCACTTAGTAAGTAACGCTAATGGCACACACACACCGATTTTGGACGGCCGATTTTATACCGGTCGTCCAAATTCCAATAGTGAACCATATGTGGAAACGGGACCTGGCACACATGCCTACCGGTGATAGGTGTCGATCACCGGTCGGCGTGTGTGCCTGGTCCCGTTCCAACATGTGGTTCACTATCGGTGTGTGTGCAATTAGCCTGAGGATAGATCTCCAGAAACGATCTGGTAAACCATGACATCGAAACCTTTATGTCTTATGTCATAGGTTTTGTAAATAAATCATAATAGCCCGAGATACTCCGTATTTCTCGATTGCTTGAAATGCACCATTATGATGATAACTCGAGATGTTGAAGCATTTTAGATATTTAAAAATATTAGTGTTCAGCACGATTCGCAGCTAGTGAGATCACTTCCTGTGCCGCATTGTCTTCAAAAAATTAGCCGCAGTTGCAAAGGAAACATCAGACCAGAATAGCTGCAAACCACTGCTAGTAAACCCCAAAATAGGTAGTTATTTTTTAATTCACAATGAGATTGTGTAAATATTAAGTACAAGAATGTTGCAATTGCAATTGCAATTCAGGCAATTGTAAATATAACTATTACAATGAACATTTTTATTTCCTTTCCTTCCGTGTTAGGAATCACACGTTAAAAGGAAAGACCTCGTTAGTCCTTAGCTCGCACAAATTTCTCAACTTCTGAGAGTTGTTCGTATGGGGGCCAAACAGATTTTAATATATCACCAAAAATTTATTTATTTTCAAGTGTGGACCACTTGTCGGGAAAATAAATTGTAGAAAGTTAGCATGTTCGCATGTAAAGGTTCGGCATTTTCGCATAATCTATACATCTATACAGAATCTTCATTCACCGAATGAAGTTCAACATCTGCCGAGTTGTTTACTACATCCTCAAACAGGAATTAAATTAAATGATTCCAGATCGTAAATCAATAAAATTACCTTCTCTGCTTGTCACGGAATGATTTACAGATAGTTATTCAACATGGACTTGTTTTATTCAGAAGTATTTGATTTCGAATATTATCTACACTCTCCGACCATTTATAAAGAATGATCTTGAAAAATGAATTGATGTCTACTTAATCCAACTTGCGTCACAGTAAGTGGTGATAACGAGTATGTACCTATTCACTTGCTCATTGTCATTCCATGGCTATCTACGATAAATCAGAAAATCTATTGAATGTGTTTATTCTGGCAAACAGTGAGTTTGCTGTGTTTATTCGTGCCAATCAAATGCTTTTAATACAATCAATTATGAATAATGGATATGTTGTCGAAGTTTCATCGAGGGGAAGTTGGTAAAAATTATTAAAAAGAAGGATAAATTCACCGGGTTGAGTGAAAATACTTCTATTTTTTCAATAAACAATCTTGTATGAATGTATAAAAAAAATCGTTACTCATTGCCTTCTTGAAGTAAAGTGTGGATTCTGGGAAACTCTTACAGTAAACGGTACTATTTTCAAATATTATAAATATGAATGACAGCAAAATCTTCTGAAGCTTTCACCTGACGTTTTGTTAAAAAAAATTTCAATAGAAGTTAAAAAACCGTAAAAAACTTTGAAAAAAAACTCGATTTTCCGTCATATTTTGATGAGAGTATTCTGAAAATGATGGCTTCGACTCACTTGACTCACTTTTTTATATCACATCAGCGATCGTCTTATAAGCTACTAATTATTTAGTTCGATCCTGAATCCTCATTGAATCCTGAATCTTTAGTGAAGTTATTTGTCAAGTACCGAATTAGAAAAACACTTCTCCGAAAAAAAGGTAACACAGTGGTGGTAGTTATTTCTGGAATGACTATTTTCTGCCATAATCAAACGTGAAGAAGAGTTGATTACGAATCTGTTTCGTCAAAGGCAAAACGGTTCGTAACTGTGTAAAGGGTATGTTGTTTTTCAGAAGTGTACTTGAAGTATAACTATAGTGCTTTGATCTTACAGTCGATTTAATATCGTCGGTTCCTTTAACTATAGTAGAATTAATTTTCTCAAATTTTTTTACACATTCAAAAAATTTTGATTGGTGGTAAAACATTATTTTTGTATTTTTTTTTCTCTAGCACAATAGACATATCTTTTACTATGTATTATGAACACATTATCACTAAGATTATCGGCTATCATAAAACCAGGTATTTGACCTACACTACTACATTTGAAGTTATGTCTTCTCTAGTCGAGTCATAATTATTTTTGTTTCAAGGTTAACCGTTTAAAAATATAATCAGTACTTTGTACCGCATTCGAAGATCATACAATTTTAATTTATTCCCACTTTCAAATTGTTGTTGCTTCACAGTCTACACTAATGATTTTGTTATCCATTCAATAGATAATAAGTGCAGGAAAGATTAATGAAGTCGATTGATATTTGAAAAAACTATCTTATGCAATAATTCTTCATCACACCCTGCTGAAATGGAGTGAGCATATATTTATGATACATTGAATTACTCAAAATCAAAGCATGATTTAATTAAAACCACTCAGAACTCTTTGGAAAGTCTTTTAAACTTGGCAGTAAAAAAAATCTGTTTTTCCGTTGATTAGCTATCGCCCCCATACGAACGACAACTCTCAGAAGTTGAGAAACTTGTGCGAGCTGAGGACTAACGAGGTCTTACCTTTTAACGTGTGATTCCTAATACGGTTGCAGAATCATCCACGCTTCAACCGGATAAACTATCTCTCGAACCCACGGCCTTCCGATCGTGAGTCGGGCGCACTACCACCGCGATAACATTGTATTTTTGATCAGAGCATTGATATTTGGCGTAGTTGTTGTACATATTAACATCCTTTTTTCGAATACAGTGATTGCTTTTGATGCAGTGATTGTATATTCACCAATGATCAAATTTTAGTTTTTCGGAAATAAAAATATGTAGTCTCGATGAATTCCACGGGATAAAATGGATACCAAGCTTGAGTATGTTCTCTATCCTCAACCACGCTGATTCAAAGAAAGTAATGCAAATATTAACATGGAAACCTCACGAAACATTTCAGAATTATTTTGAAATTGACAAAATAAATTAAAAAGTCAAGGGCCAAGAACCAATCCTCTGCAAACTTCCTACATACGAAAGCAAGCTAGTCATTAATCTGAGAGTAGATTCTTAAATGTTACAAATTTAGAGAGGAAATAAAACTTAGTTTAAAGTTTCATGTTTCATGATGAATTTCATTAGCTTGGACTTCCATTGTCTAATATGATTCCACTGTGATTCGAAATCTATGAAAGAACAAATAAAATTAGAACTAATAGCTAAAATATTGATTAAATTTGTCGGTACAGGTGATACGTGAATTATTAATTAGACGAACACAGTGTTTACTAATAATTAAATTTATTAATAACACCAACAAATTGACAAACAGAAAATAACAGTGTAACCGGGTAGCGAGGAGATTTAGAATTGGGATTAGTTTCTGGCCGAAATCTCAGAACCGAATAGTTCTCGACCGAAATCCCAGAACAGAATCGATGAATGCCTCTGCTAAAAAATGTTTCTTAAGTCAGTTTCGGCATAATCGTCACTGACAATATGGTCGGGGTCATAAATATATTCGAGAAGGGTCAACCACTTGGCCCTTATCTTAATCCATCAAAGTGTTGACAATGGCTACCTACTCAGAACATCCCAAATGGTTTCGTTCTAAATATCCATATGTTTTGTACTCCGAGCAATGTCTGAATTGGTAGCAAATTGCCAAAATGGACTCTGCTCGGTGGGAAGACTTAACAGATTGTCTCTGGTTTGGATTCCTGGCCATACCTGGCCTGGAAGGCAATGACGCTGCTGACTGCCTTGCAAAGGCGGATGCTGCAAGCAGCTTCATCGGACGAGAACTTTTCAGTGGCATGGCTTTAGGCTTTGCCAAACATAGATTGAACACGTGGATGGCATGAAAATTTATGGACTTCTGGCAGGAAGGGTTTATTAACCCTTCGAAGCTTGATACCAAACAGTTGTTGGACTACAGACTACGATGTCTAACAGGTGTGGGTCACAATAAACCCTTGCGGGTTACAGTGGAGGGTCGAATAAACTCACTCACTTTGGACCTAAACTAACCTATTAGTTAGCAAACCCCTGTGTTTGCAGTAGCCAGCCTTGCCAGAAAATACATAAAACAATTAGTTGGAGGACATATTGAACCGTGCTATCTATTCCAGCTGACTCATGGCAAAAATACTATTCATCTACTCGTACAGACAAAGGCACAGTAGGTCGAGAATCTCTCGTCACCTTCGAAAAATATTTGAACCAGACATTATTAAATGGTTGCGGCTTGCAGGGCATTGAATACCTTTCAAAGTGCTTAAAGAAAAACTACGGACGGTATAAATGATGACATCATCTATACCAGAAAAGACTGAAAGACGCCTGAAGTGAATTTCTAAATTCTAAATTTGATAAGGTAGTTCAGAATAGTGAATTGGTACCAGGTTTTTCATATACTGGAAAAAAGTAAAAATATTTATCAGAAATCATGATGATTACGATATTATCGTGAGTTGGGTTTATTTCGGCAGAATTTTCTTCTTCTAACACTTTGCAACAATTACAATTAAGATTTGCCACCTATTTCAGACCTTGGGAGACACGGGCACTATATTTAAATATGAAAACTGATTTTCAAACAATCCGTTAGTATTCTGAATTATGTTCATGTCTCTTGGAACGCTGATATTCGTAAAAAACGCTGATTTGTGGACAGTGAGATGTCTTTTCATGACGAAAATGACAAAAATCCCCACTGGAAAAAGTATCTGTGCCTGTACCAATCTTAGCCAATATTTGGATTAGAAACTTATTTTGTTCATCAAATATTTCACTGCATAACCCTGAGATTCACCGCTTAAGCGAAATACACAGCGTTAATTAATATTTCATTTTTGATTGTAACAATTCAAACGTTTCAGCATGTTCATTTTTATTTCTCTGTTCAAACATGAATAAATGTCAAAACCACTTACCGTTTTTGTTTACCTAGTAATGGTTTCTATTCTATCAACAATCTCTATCGCTGATAATCAAGCATTATCCTCCTCACACCTCCTAAAATAAATAGAAATTTATGAATTATTCACTAAGTTAATTGAAAAATAAATGAATTTTTTAAATGTTACATGTGATTAAATGACAGTGATATAGTTCTCCTAACTGTTCCAATATTTTCCACAATTTTCTAAACTAAACTAATTTCAAAGTAAATCAATAAAAAATCAATCAAAATCAAATAAAAATCTATCCACTATATGCAATATTGTTCAAAGAATATCATTCAACAACACGCTTAAAGACAATTATGTGCAAACATGTATGATGTACATAATAAAACTACCAAATAACACTACGATATCTTGGACTTTGTTGATTTTTACAATATAACTTGAAGTTTTTATTGGGAAACAAAGTTTTTGGCTTTCCACTACTACATCTTGATACAAAAAAAGGATAAGGGAACCTTATTTCAAACGAATGTTTGAAATACAAACTGAGTAGCGAAAAGTATCTTCTGTATAATTCAGTGTTCATATAGAAGTATTTGTTTCGAAAGAATTTTTTTCTTTCGTGTAATTCAATGTTTATATGGAAGTAGC
>WOGP01002404.1:0-16823 GCA_015342065.1 Leptinotarsa undecemlineata | reverse complement strand
GCAATAAGTTAAATAATCTAAATTCTACCTGGTCACCGAGTGTGATTTTTTCTTCAAAAATAAACTGTTGTTTCGGTGCTGCAATGAGTATGAAGTTCAATTTTGTTTCGGATGGTAAAATGTTTCCTCAATATTTTGATAAAGGACCCCGAACATTTCTTATGAGAAATGGATTGCCTTGAATTCTGCCGAAATATTTATATGTTGTAGTTCTTGATGTGCTGATTGAAAGTGTCTACAGCCAAAGCTCAGAATTGTATAGTTTTCGAGATGTGAACCTTTGAATATAGATTTTTTCCATTTTTGCAGTTTTTGCTCATCAATCGAGGGCTGTCAGTCACTTCTGGTTGGGATAGAATTTGGATGTTCAGGAACCAGAATAGGTTTTACGAATAATCTTCTTCAGTTGTAATAGATGCCGCCATCGATAATTTTTCATACACTGCTTGACAATATCTCGATAATCTGATAATGTTGTGCAGTGACATTTTCCTCTGATAGGCTCAAAATGGATGATAGCATCTCAGAGCATCTGTATCTTTCATACCTGAGAGTACTCTCCACATAGAATAAAAGGGGAAGCGAACTATTTTGCGCCGTACTATATTTTACCTAAAAATGGGGTGTTCCATCGCGAGTGGCGGACAGTGCATATCACTTTGGCCAACTCCATTCAGGTGGTAGGTGCATATTGATCATTTCCACCAGTCCTGAGAGTTTCATCGTTCCACCTCGAATATTACGGAAGATACGGGGGTGTTTTCATAAGAAGTGAGACAAATTCGGATTTTTCAGGACTGAAAGTTTTTCAGGGAAAAAAGGTATTCGTAGTAATTTGGCAGTCCTGATCACAAATCTGAAGGAATTTTGAGCCTATTTTGCCCCCTAATATGTTTTACCGTAAAAATGGGGTGTTCCATCGCGAGTGGCGGACAGTGTTTATCACTTTGGCCAACCCTATTCAGGTGGTAGGTGCATTTCAAGCATTTCCATCAGTCCTGTGTTTCCATAAGAGTGTTTCCATAAGAAGAGAGACAATTTCGGATTTTTCAGGACTGAAAGTTTTTCAGGAAAAAAGTTTATTCTTAGTAATTCGGCAGTCCTGATCACGAATCTGAAGGAATTTTGAGTCTATTTTGCCCTCTAATATGTTTTACCGTAAAAATGGGGTGTTCCATCGTGAGTGGCGGACAGTGTATATCACTTTGGCTAACCTCATTCAGGTGGTAGGTGCAATTTGAGCATTTCTATCATTACTCAGAGTTTGATCATTCTACCTCGAATATTACGGAAGATACGGGGATGTTTCCATGAGAAGTGAGACACACTGTAGTGTATGACTTGTTTTAAAAACCACTTTCATACCTAGTTCTTTGACAATCTTCACAAAGTTCTTCGTGTATTGGTGATGTGGAACTAGGATATATTTATCTTGGTCTTTGTAGTAAGAACTCGAGATTTCGTTCATTCTCAACCTCAAATTTTTCTTCCTTATTATAACATCTACAATATTCCTCGAGAAACCGTTAGTGGTTGCTATTTTTTGTAAAGTACGTTTTACTTTCGTGAACCTCTCATGTCTCAGAGAGAAATTCAAAAGACGATGCAATAGAAAATTCAGCCTAGCACGTTTGTGCTATCTACAGTGATGTAAACTGTCGGGAATATACCTTTACGTGCTTGTTTCTTTTTTAAATACATCGTATAGAATTTGTCCTTTACTTTCTAACTCATACATGAATTCTATTGATGAAAATCTATTATTTAAAAAGGAAACTAAGTCCTTATTATTTGATTATTTGATATCGAATATCGCAAAAACATTATACACATACCTCAGCTATATCTTAGTAAAATACTTTGACGTTTGCTCATGAAAATGTTTGCCAGGAAAGGGTTATCCACAGCCGTTTCCTCCTGTTGTTCATAAAAGTAACAGTCTCCTGGAATAGATTTTGTTTCATAAAGAAATTAGTGAGACAAACGAATTCAACAATTTGGTTATAATTCATTATTTTTTCTCTAGTAATTCCTTGAGATATTGTCAGATCTATTGAATTGGGACGCTAGGAAATGACGAACTGAGATCAAAAGAAAATCTCACTATCTTGCAAAACGATATTTTTGTATGTTGTTTGAACTCCAAGGAGTTTTTTTATACCAAAACCTTGTTTCGCAATATACTAGTCATCAAATTCTTCAGTGAGCTATTTCGCTATTTGGTAGGTAGGAGATCCAATAGCTGACACGATGAGGCGCATTGATTTTCCCGGTTTGTGAATTTTTAGGAAGTAATATATATTTGACACCGTTTGGTTCGAAACTTGAGAGTTCCATTTCATTTGAGGAGTAAGTATGTGATCGCAGCCTCTTGGGTTTATTCTCCCATGTACTTATGACACCCATTCCATCAGTCTCGTTCCCTGTACTAGTTTGTACAGGTTCCGTGTTGGATGTTCGTCATATTCCTCTGGACGTAATGTTTTACGTCCATATATTGCCTGCCTCCTGTGATCCAGTGCCTCAAATTCGCATGAAATGTGTAGAACTGTTTCTATCCCCTTATTGCATAATCTGCAGCTGAGAACTCCGTTGTACAGCTCCATTTTATTCAGGTGTCCTCTAAGCGGACAATGACCGGTTATTAACTCTGTAATTATTGGAGCCAATCCCTGCTATATTGAAGTAGTTATTCCGTTCTTTCCTCGGACGGTTCCCTAATGAAGATTTTATTGTGTTTGTTGCCAGGTAATTTTGTCCAGTACTCTGTGCTTCTTATTAGTCCTAATGTCCTAATCTGGTTTGGTACCAATGATTTTGGTACCCCCAGAGCTGGTTCAGGACTTATAGTGCATTCATCAGCTTTATCATTACCTGTGATTCCTGAATGCCCTGGCACCCAGTATAAAGATAAATCGTTCCTGTTTGCAAATTCATTCAATTATTCATGGCATTCCCAGACTAGTTTTGATGTAAGAATATTGATCCGCTCATTTCTTTGAAGTCTTAATTCAATTGTGTGTGGAATTAGCTGCTGGGATGATTCTGGAACCGTGTTAGGAATCACACGTTAAAAGATAAGACCTCGTTAGTCCTTAGCTCGCACAAGTTTCTCAACTTCTGAGAGTTGTCGTTCGTATCAGGGCGACAGCTGATTAACGGGAAAACAGATTTTTAAACAGAATATGCCTTGCACACTGCGAGACAGCATACTCTTTCGCCTGAAAGACGGATGTATATAGTCCTAGCGGAAAGCTGTAGTTTAAATTTTTATCCCCTCTATATATTCCACCTTCCGTTTCATGTTTGGTCTTCGATCCATATGTATACTAGGTGTTTTTTCCAAACATGTTTTCGGGATGACTAATGGTTTTCCACTCTTCTCGGCTAATGATTTTCATGCATAAGTTATCATGGGCATATGTTTGATGTGGGTTTAACCACCATCATTTATAGCCAATGTACCATGTCTGGTTTTAGTCCCCATGTCCTCCGCTTTCCTTTTTATCCTGTCCATGTGATGATTTCAGGCCAGTTTGGAATCTAGAATTACTCCCAAATATTCAACCTCCCCCGACACTTGTATTTCTTCACCTCGGAATTTCAGAGGTCCAAGACCATCCGTTTTAGTCCTCTTGGTGAATGCTACTACGATCGATTTACATTACATTATTGTATTTACCCTGGTCCAGGAGACATAATAGCTCGTCCATTACAAGATTCCATAATAGAAGGGATCAAACCACTCCTGAGGACAGCCCCATGCTGCCTGTGCCACGACTGTTTCTCTCGTAATGGTTGTATATATCAATCTTTCCCTAAGCATGCAGTCTATCCACTTAATGTCCAAGGAAGCAGCTAAAAGTACTTCGCTGTTTTTGTGAGTATATATTACCTGACATAGAGCCGTTTCTGTTGACATACCTGATCTGTATGCAAATTGGTCTCGATTTAATGGTCTGATAGCCAGTGATACGTCCCTGATATGCCTGTAAAGTAGTTTTTCTAGCGTTTTCAATGCGAATGACATGAGACTGATTGGTATCAAGGCCTTCGTCGAGTTCTGTCCGTTAGTGATGAGAGTATTGACTTTTTCGTAGTAGTCCGATTTATCCTGAAATACTACTTTGTTACCAATGTCGGCTGTCAAATAAAAACTTTGTCTTTCAATGGCTTGATAAGTTTTTTTTTGTTTTTATCGTCGTTTATTGAATGTTTTCGTTAATCTGTTATCATGTTCTTCTTGATATAGTAAGATATAAATATGCGATTTATGTTTCACGTATTCTCTGAATTACAGGTGACACTCTGACAAAATAGCAGGCAGGGATTATTTTCAAGACGTTTATTGTAAATCTGTCGTGTTTGCACGAAGTATCGAGCAGTCACCAATCAAAAAACGAAAACTGATTTGGAGTATTCGACAGGTAACTGACAAGAACAAAACCCATCCACACTTTTCCCTCTGGATCTCTCACATCGCCTTCTTGTTCAGTATATTCGAATAGGGAACAGATAAGACCGAAACACAATATCGTCGATATATTGGAACTGTGTATATTCAGGCGTAAGTCAACACGCCAGCCACTTTTCCTGTCCGCATTCTCGGCTTTTGTTGATGTCACCAAAGCTCTTTCAAACATTCTTTGAAATTACTCTATTAGCATATGCCGCCGACTTCGATGCTTTTCGCGGCTTTCATAAATGTTTTTCCATTTTGATTTCGCATTTGTGTTAGGAAATGTCGGGACCGGATTAGGGTTCTATTAAGGTGACATGCTTTTGCTTTCATGTGCGGCATACCAGCATGTATCTCGAACAGGTATGTGAAGATAAAGTTCGGGATATATTTGTCAAAGGACTGCAAACATTCGGGACTGGATTTGTTTGAGCGGGCCTCGGTTATCAGCATTTTTTTGTCAGCATTTCCATATGACCCCAGAAATATTTGAATCCATAAAAATAGAAACGCTTTCAGACTTATTTGTCAACAAACGATGGGAAATGACATAATTATCTCTCATTCTGAAAAAGTACTATCTAGGGAACAAAATATACATCTAAAGTGAGTGGTACGTGAAATTATTCTTTCAGTTTGTTTTTTCTTCCGGTAAATTTGTAGAGTGCTCCTGTCGCTTCTGCATCTCCTTGCACCACTTTAGACCTTGAATGATGTCACACGGCCATGAGTAAATTGACCTTGATTGCGTAAAGGTTTGAGTATATGTCTAGATACTTGGACCACGCCCTATGACCTCGAATTTGTTTATGCAGTTGAAGTTCAAGAATGGTGTCTCAAGTCTCATGTTCTTGAACACTCATTAGCTATCACTATAGGTGTGTTGATGGCATAATGGGCAGGAGTCTGCATCTGAACTTTCAGTACGAGAATCCAGCAGTGGGAGGACACACTGCGGACAGAATTGTATTCTCGATACTTCCATATTGCAAATATTTGCACTACATGGTTCCCTAGTAGTTTCCTGCTACTGCTCTGAATGCTTTGGCGAAGACAATCAATCATTCTTTCCTAACGGGTTCATTTCCTTCGTTCTTAAAAACTTCGATCGTAATCACTCTCTACAAAGGTGGTGATCTAGAGAATCTTTCGAAATATCGCCCGATTTTTCATATTCCGTCGTTTGCAAAAATTATTGAAAAACTTGTAAAAATACGTTTAACAGAACATTTGAACTTCGGTAATATAATAAGCTCCAAACAAAAGTCAAACAAAACTACTCATGATGCCATATTTTAATTTTTATATGAAGTGTATAATAACATCAATAGACGGGAGATCACAGCAGCGGTCTTTTGCAATTTCTCTATAGCATTTGACTGTGTTTATCAAGAAATTCTGCTCAGGAAACTTTATCTCTGTGGCATTGAAGGTATTACTCATAATTGGTTTGTTTCTTATCTATTGGGTAGAAGTCAAAGGATAAAATATACAACAGTATCTGATGTTTCGGAAATATCTAACGGAGTACCACAAGGATCAGTACTGGGACCTATCCTATTTCTACTCTATGTCAATGACTTGACTACCATTGATATTGAGGGTAAATTTACTTTATTCGCCGACGACACTACAATATAATGGCACAGTACCAACACAAATGATCTATTTAATGCCATTTGTTCTGATATTTCCAAACTTTCAGATTGGTGTAAAGCAAATTTATTAGCTTTCAATAACTCAAAAACTTATAAAGTTTTATCCTTCAATTGCATTATTGATAATATTCCTCTAGCTTCGAATTCGAATGTGATTGAGAATACGTCATGCAACAGATTTCTTGGGTTATTAATTGATAATGAATTGAAATTTGAAGACCACATAATATCTCTTAACAAAAAACTTTCACCTGGATGTTATGCTGTGAAAATAACTTCCAATGAACTAGGACTAACTGCAGCTAAAACTGTCTATTGTTCATTAGTAAAATCACATCTAAGATATGGAATACCTTTCTGGGGAGTGAGTAATCAAACACGACTCGAGTTGATTTTTATTCTGCAGAAAATGTCATTGAGATTTCTCTGTAGAGCCAGGAGGCGAGATTCTTGTAGGCCTTTGTTTGTGGCAAACAAAATTTTATCACTATATGTTCTATTAACTTTAGAAGCAGTTTGTTTAGTGCATAAACATAGAACAGAACTTCCCTCTAAACCCTAAATTTGAATATTTCCATACGTAACACTACTTTAATTGAAAATTATATATTGTATAATGGTCTCAAAATGTATAATCATCTTCTAAACTACCTGTAATGCGTAGTAATCTGTACTGAATTTCGAAAATCTACAAAGGATTTTCTTAGCGAGACGCCCTATCATAGTTTGCAAGAATTTTATGACGATACCTTTTAATCATATTTTATACACATTTCTCTCTGTACATTATATTTTTAAATTATTTTTATGTTTGTATATGTATGTATGTATATGTGTATATATATTTGTATATATGTATTTGTGTATGTATATATGTATATGTCTATATGTATTTGTATATGTATATGTATATGTATATATATATATATATATATATATATAAATTTTTATTTTATATTTATGATGAGATTACATATTTTCATCAATCTACTAGGTTATATTCCGATTTCAAGCACATGACTATGGTTTTTCTTTCTCAAAATATTCACCAAAGCTTTGTCAATAAGAAAACAATAAAGCATTAATATTATTATTATTATTATTATAGATGTCATTTCAAAACTAAAAATATACACCCTTTCAATTCAAATCGAATCGAGACATTATGCCAGTCACCTATAGGCCGGCACTTCACACTTAAACGGCTTCGTGAGCGCATGGCTGCACTAATACCTTGATTTTGAACGAATACCCAGTGATGTGAGTTGCAATCAAGATTTTCCTCAGTCACCGCCGATAGTCATCTTGGTTTCGTTCAGACTGGAGCCTTGCTCACCTACCCTTCAAACTGGTTTTCGTCAGGAGGACGAATGGGTCATAACTGATCAATGTTGACGCCATGAATGTCCTCAGACATCAGTGTCACCCTTTTCGGTGTACCCCTACCTGGCTGGGGTGAAGTGGGTAAGGATAATACTCATCTGTTAACGGAGGACATAGGGGCCTCATTCGACAGAGTGTCGGGGCCTTCTATATCAGGATACAGCATAATCTATAGCTTCCCTGACTAGCCTCCTCAGTCACCGCTTCGCTATAAGTCGCTATCGACGGTAGTTCTTCATCATTTTGCACTCGTAAACAATAGTATATGGTACACTTGGTACATGAATACATGGGTTGCCAGAGACAAGCATCTGAGAATATTCTCATAGGTTATTCAGTACATGCAATTATTTCGCAGGATTACACAGGATCACTCCTTGACGAATCTTCTGAAGGTCATAACAATATCATTGTGATAATCATAACAATAATAAAGTTTATTCATCTTACCAATTCACATGAATTATATGAGATATATGTGACCAATAATCAAAAAATCACAGAAGCTGTAAAAGTGCTTCTAAGTGATATTTTGATATTATATTGATGATGTGAAAATTATGAATTATACGACCAAAATAATTTGAGAGCGTGTCCTGGGTTGAACGGTGCCGCGAGTTGACGAAAAAATCTTTCAAATTCAAATTAGAACCATACCAATATGATGTGCGTAAAGTAAGTGAATCCATGGTGAAGTCAAACTAGTTATATAGCGTATTCTTCGTGCTGAGGGACAAGTCCTGTGGAAACAAACCACTTTCGGTTGGACGATAAGAAGTGAATATCACTCGTCCTTTCTTCACCGGTAATCAATACATATATCTATATTTTCGTATATAATTGACCCTGAAGTCTAAATTATTGAAGTGATGGAACCTATTATTCACGTTTTCTCCATCAATTTCAACAACTACGTTAGTATAACATTCACCAATCAATTCACATTGTCTAGTTTCTCTTGAATATTCAGGTCTCAGGATTAAATTGCATCAATTCCAGTTGTTTGAATCCACCTGAAGTTATGCACTTTTGAATCCGTAGTTTTCTGATTGATTGATATGGAATCCTCAATAGAATGACTGTTGTTTTTCGTGGATATTTCGCCTTCCAAAATCCGAAATGAATTAGAAATGTGATGAGAAACTTCTTACAAGTGTAGAAAGGGCATACTCTGAATTCACATCAATTTTCTCTCTCCTGCAGAATCATACGAAAGTATCGATCATGAAGTTCATTCTTCAGAGGAAATTATTTCAATACATGGTTACTGTTTAAAATCTGCTTCAGTTTTCGGTGTTTTTTATTGAATGGAAACAAACATCATGCTTGCAGGATACACATCGTTCTCCATAATCATTTCATAATGATCTAATTCAAATTGTAACGTCAACGATAGGTTCGCGGAACTTCGAATTGTCAATAAAAGGGTAGTTATTCAGTTTGATAGAATTTTGTGAAATATTATTTCAACTAGTTGCCTGATAATTCATTTGATTCATGATATACTCCTCAAAAATCTGTAATAGCTATTACTACTGGGATAATTTCTAGAAGTTCTGAATTTTTTTTTGATTGATGACAGAACTTGTCCTAAGGTATATATTAGTCAATCTGTCAAAACATTTAGGAATCGCATCCGAGAATATCATACGAGCTATGGAAATGAGAAAACAAGTTCAAATATTCAAATCATATTTAAGAAGAAAATCATATTTTCAACAAATGTTTTGAAATTTTACATATGGGGAATAAAGGTTATTAGCTCAATTATTTGAAAGCAAAGAACACGATTCTACAAAATAATTTTCGCTCTTTGTCCTAAGGTTCATTTTATGATTTTCTTTTTTTGCCTTTTTTGGTGTGAAGTTTGCTTTTGTAATAGTTGTAGTAATGTAATTTTTTATGAATTTTAATCATTTTTGATACATTTGAAAATATCGCGCAATCAGATTGGGGTTTTAACGTTCACACAGTGCTGACAGATGGCACTAGAGTGATGAACAACGATTTGCTGTTTTGAACAAATCTAGAATGTAAATATGATGTTGATGCGTTTCGTTATAAATGCGGGCAATTTATTAATGTTCAATATGTAAAATACGAATTAAATACATCTTACGTTCTTTGTGAAGCCTACGAGGCATATTTTGACTATCTCGTACGGAACCAAGACAAGACATGGGCTCCACATGTTGCAAGATATTTGGATGGTAAAAAAATTTTAATTAAATGGTGAATTAAATATAATAGATATAGTGATTTCTATTTCCATATTTTAGGTAGGTTTCCGGGTTGAGAATAGGTCTATGAAATTTGCTATACTAAGAATCTGGCGAGAACCAAAAGACTACGTTAACGACTGCTACTTTTGCACAAGTACAAGACGTAGAGGTAAAAATGCAAAACCTATCGAATATCCAGATCTTGAATCTTCTTCTGCTTTAGTTGCACACGATCTGACACGACCACGAACATAAATCATTTCATTGCTACAGAAGATTTTGTTGATTTGATTAGAGATTTAAATTTGCCAAATAGTGAAGCAGAGCTTTTAGGCTCTTGGTTAAAACAGTGGAATTTGCTCGTTGATGTTAATATCACGAATCAGCGGACAAGCCATGAAACATTCTCAACATTTTTCACAAAAAAAGATGGATTTTGTTTTTGTAATGACATGAAAGGTATGTTTGAAGAAATTGGCATACCTTCTGTTCCTAGCGAATGGCGTTCATTCATTGACAGCTCAACAAAAAGCTTAAAAGTTGTTTTATTACACAACGGAAATGAATTCCCATCTCTTCCAATCGCTCATTTTGTACATCTTGAAGAAAATTATGAAAGTGTTAAAATTTTGCTTGAATCTGTGAAGTATCGCGAGTATAACTTGCAACTGATTGGACAATTTAAAATGATGGGATTTTTGATGGGACTTCAAAACGGATATACAAAGTATTCGTGTTATTTGTGCTTATGGATTAGCAGAGCGGTTGCTAAGCATTATACTCAACGATCATGTCCTGTAATAACAGAACTTTGTGTCGGGAAAGAAAACGTGAAATTTGAGCCAATTGTTGAAGCGGAAAAAGTGGTAATGCCACCTCTGCACCAAAAGTTCGGATTGATGAAACAATTTGTTAAAGAACTGGATCAATCCTCAGAAACTTTTGGATACTTGATCACAAGCAAACGTTGAAGCTGGGGTTTTTGTAGGACCGCAAATCAGACAGATTTTCGCTGATGAAAAGTTTCCAACGTTGTTGAGTTATACTCAGAAAGCGAGTTGGAACAAATTTTTAGGAAATAACAAAGCCGAAAACTACAAAAAGCTAGTTGAAAATATGTTGAAAAATTTTAAGGCCATGGGCTGCAGGATGTCATTAAAAGTACATATTCTCTCATTCAGATTCTCTCATTCAGATAAATTCAAAAACAACATGGGAGCGTATTCAGAAGAGCAAAAAAAAACATTTTTTCCAGAACATAATGAGCTTTGAATAACGTTATCAAGGTCAATACAATGAAAACATGATGGGAGACTATATTTGGGGTTTATTGAGATACAGTAGCTGTGAACATTAAAGAAAAAGTGAAAGTGTGCACTTTCAAATTATTTTCTACTTTTTGTGAGTTATTTTGATAGTGAAACTCAATATAAATCATAAAAATATTTATTTTGATGGTTTCATTCTCAATTAAAAATTAAAACCACAGATTTTGAGAAATAAAATAAAATAAATAAAAAGTAAACTTTTTCATGCAGTATTTTTTGTTTAACAACGACCTAAAGAATTGAAATTTCTTGCTTTGAAGTTGAAGTCTAGTTTAGTATTGATCCATGAGATTAATGAACTTGAAAATTTAAAATTTTCTACTGAATGACCAATTGGATTCAATTAGATTACTGAACGTGTTTTCTCAGCAACCGACATTGCATTATTGATGTTAAATTGATATATTATGCTTTAAGTAATCATAATTTGAGGATATACCACAGGTATGAGAGTTGAGAGTTTTCGTTACAAAATAGTTACTGTGATGGCTAAACATGACATTCTTTTTTGGAAAAAAATTGTGAAGATTGAATTATAAAGTGTAGTTTATGAAAAAATTTCCTAGACCTATTCATGGATATGAATGATTATTCAATATATTTCCAGTGAATTCTTTCAAATCTTGTTACTATTATTTCAACTTAATGATTATGAAGCTGAAAATCAGCGAGTCTGTACCTGATAAAAATAATTGCTTACGTTTTTTTATCTATATTACATTCTAATAACTTTTATAGTCGTATTCTGTTGTATTCTCTCTGAACACACGTTTAAAAACCAAAAATGTTTTTTCATTATATTTTTTCACATTAGAGAATGTTTCTACCTTTTTCAAGATTATTTTTGTGATCTTCAAATCCATTCGTTACAAACCAGTATCCACATTAGTCTCTTACTTTTTTATCGATAATAAAAAGTTGAATTAGGTTAAAATATAGGATATTGAACTCAATACAAAAATAAAACTTTCAATAATTACTAAAATACTTAACGCTCTGGGTTATCAAAATATTTGACAGACCTCAAATCTGAAATTCCCTCTGTCATAACTGTCACCAATGTAAGAATATTCACATTTCAAACAGAATCATCATAGTTCGAAATTATTAGTAATTTTATGTCCGATATTCAAATTCACAATGAGTGTGGAGGAGAAATGTGTTAAGAAAACCAATCTATTAGTTTACCAACAACCCAGTGGTGAGAAGCAAAAACGGACACAACCATGTTCAGAAGAGATTCGGCCAAAATATAAACCAAGTAAGTGTTAACTCATCATGTTCTGAATATTTTCTCTGAGATACTATTCGAGTTCAGAAAGTAACACAATTGAAATACTGATATAAGTAGGATGATTTGTAAATTTCATAAAATTTTTTCACAAAAAAACAGCAGTCAATACTGACTTTAGTTCAGTAAGACAAGGCTGTGAATCAGATTGCGGAGTACTTACATGGAACACTGTCATCCTTACTGCTAGACATCCGATGTTTCGCCACAAGATACTTGCCTTATCGGCACTTCAATAGCAAATACACAGTTTTTTTAAGACAAAGCACTATGGGAAAATTCTCAAAGCGCTCTCAGAGCGGTGCCTGTGCAAAATTAGCGATTCACACTGGATTTGAATCACTGGACATTAAATTCATTTATTTTTAAAAACCTCCTCAAATTTATTTTACATGAACGCAGTTCTCCAGATGAAAAAGTTCTCAAAGAGTGGAGTTTGAGGTGTACTAACGTGAACCTCAAAACGGTGAGCATCCACAGTACGTCGCGTATTTCTTATAGCTAGATAGACTAGGTAGATAGAGTTTATTGGCTATTTTACACAGTGGTTTACAGCACGTCACATAGTACACAAAATATTGGGAGACAATATGTACAAATGTAAAAACAATCAGGTCATTCACAAAAACTTTGTTGTTTTCTATTAATTACATTAAAAAAAATACTTCGAAAATTCTTCTACACTATAAAAACAATTTTTCAGGAGTAGACATTCCACATTAGCCTTGAAATGTATATTATTCAGGAAACACACTCCAGAGCTCAACTGGTTATAAAGTTTCAAATTGAGGGAATTTGACTTCGACTTATTTAGCCTGAAACGTTTTAGTGCTATTTGGTTCGCTGATCTCTTGTCGTATTTGTGAAGATCTGACGAAACAGTATAGTTTCCTTTGTTTGAGTGTATTTCACAAAGGGTTTGATATATGTTTTTTGGGAAAGAAAGTTTTTGGCTCTCTACTACTTCATCTTGAAACAAAAAAATGTGAGAATCTTCCAAAGAACGGAAGGAAGTAATCAATTTGAAAATAAGTAACTCTATACATGGCTATGTAGATCATGCAAAGAAGCAACTTTCAGACACAAACTGGACGAAAGCACTCCTGAAACAACTACTTTCATATAAACATTGAATTACACGAAAGGAAAAATTATTTCGAAACAAATACTTTTACATGAACACTGAATTATACAGAAGATACTTTTCTCCACTCAGTTTATATTCCAAACATTCGTTATATCATTCACAGGAGTTGTACATCAAATAAATGGTAACAAATTGCACTTACATGAAACACTGTCATCCTCACTGGTATACATAGATGTTTCGCCATAAGATACTTGCCTTAGGGCTCGTCAGTACCAAATTGGATAACATTATAGATATATAATATAACATATAGATATAATGATATCCATTTTGGTACTGACGAGCCATTGAGCCAGTGTCTTATGGCGAAATATCGATGTATACCAGTGAGGATGACAGTGTTCCATGTAGGTGAAATTCATTACCATTCATTTAAAGTAGAACCCCTGTGAATGATATCTGAATTTCATTCCATAACAAATGTTTGCAATACAAACTGAGTATAGAAAAGTGTCTTCTGTATAATTTAGTGTTCATGTAAAAGTATTTGTTTCGAAAGAACTTTTTCTTTCGTGTAATTCAATGTTTATATTAAAGTAGTTGTTTCAGGAGGGCTTTCTTTCAGTTTGTGTCTGAAAGTTACTTTTTTGCATGATCTACACAACCAAGTATAGAGTTACTTATTTTCAAATTGATTATTTCCTTCCTTCCATTAGAAGATTCAAACATTTTTTTTCATCAAGATGGAGTAGTAGAAAGCCAAAAACTTTCTTTTCCAAAAAAATTAATCACTCCTAAAAATATAACCCTTTCAATTCAATGGTTTCATATATGTAAATGCATGGTAGTGTCCTTATTGTCATGTCAGTAAAGATGGAACGACAGTGTTCTCTCAGTCCGACTCCAGCCAGAAGACGAATAGCTTTCTTCTGTGACCTGAAGATGTTTAGCGCATTGCTGAAATTTTTCCATAGAATGGTTCCATAGTTAATACGCGAGTGAAACAAAGCGAAATATATTTGCCTGAGTGATTCGGGGCCTACAACATTTCCAAATCTTCTTAAGAGAAATATTGTACTAAATAGCTCGCTGTTCAGTTTTTGAGTATGATAGAGCCAGTTTAGAGTGTTATCGATTGTGATTCCAAGAAGTTTACAGTGTTCTCCTGTTTTGCAGAATATCAATTTCTAGCAAGTTCAATCGAATTGTCAGCAAGAATTTTGAGTCTATAAAAATCTGATGAACTATTGATAAGTGACGTATCGTCAGCGAAAAGCTGTATTCTGTAGCATATGCTGACAAATGTCATTTATGTAAATGATAAAAAGCAAAGGACCAAGGACCGATCCCGGTGGAATTCCATGAACTGCTCTTGGTGGAATCAAATGTGCCAAGTCACTTGAACACTTGAAAGTATATATAGATGAATCTTCAACATTTCTCCAATGTTTCTGGCTATCAAGATTTCACGTGATGTTCCAATCAGGCAGATGGCTCATTTCTGAATGGAATTGAAGGATACGTACTTCAGGGTACGTTTGGGGGCAAAGCTTCATACATGAGAATAATACTCCAAAGAAGGTCTGAACTGCGCTCTAAGCTTCGAATGTTGCTGAGCTGTGTATAGTTTTCTG
The DNA here is from genome assembly GCA_015342065.1 of Leptinotarsa undecemlineata. Taxonomy (NCBI): domain Eukaryota; kingdom Metazoa; phylum Arthropoda; class Insecta; order Coleoptera; family Chrysomelidae; genus Leptinotarsa; species Leptinotarsa undecemlineata. The sequence continues at coordinate 1,758 of WOGP01002404.1, read as the reverse complement.
GTTCAAAAGAGTGTTCCAAGCTTATGAGAAGTAAACTTCACAATTCCAGCATCATAATGGTGCCAAGATTCATTGGTGTGCATTTCAACCCTCAACAAACCTATCGAAGCAGAAAGCGGAATTGTCTGACCAGACATTATTATATCCAGTTCGGTTTTTGTCGCATTGAATTGAACCTGATTACTTTCACTCCAATTTGAAATCATGCAGCCTCCTGCTGCAGGTGAAGATGTGCCTCCAAATGAAATGACGAGACAAGAGTACTGTCGTCAATGAAGCAATATATTGGATTCTTTTTTCTTTTCGATAAGTCGTTGATATACAAAAAAAAGGTTAGAGAGAATATCCCCAAAAAAACCAAAAGAAACAAAAAAATGCAATATATTTCCAACAGGAGTACCCAGTTACAGGTAATGCTGTTATTACAGAGTATATATGGAATGAATATAGAAAATAAAGGAATACAGAAATGTATAAAAGTAAATGCTGAAATGATCGATTACGAAGAATTTCAAAAGAGGAATGAAATATTGAATAAATAACACAAAAAGTTACAAATCATGCAATGTATCAGTACTGACACAGATGTTATCTATAGTATTATCAAAAGTGATTGTGGATATATGATACCAAGGCGTTCAGAGAGTCGAAATGAAAATCGCAATGTTCACAGATTTTATTGAAGCTACTGCACATAAAAGTCAATGGTGATCGTAGCATAACATTTGTGCGTATTGCTTCGCAATAGAATTTCAGATTGTGTCGACTTTCACTTCTTGGTACTAAGACATTGATCTCGGGTAAAAGAACCGTACTGTCAATATTGTTGTTTAATATTTCATGCAGGAATTTCATACCAAGTTCACCATCGACGGCAGCATCGATGATAAAAGTATTCGAGAGATATCCTATTGAAGAACCCATCAGGCAAGTATCCTATTGCAAAAACTCTGATGTCTAGCAGAAAGCATAACAGTGTTCCATATAAGTGAAATTTTACTTTTTTCAATAATTATATTGTGTAGGAATCCTGTAAACGATATCTGATTCAATCTCATAGGAATGTTTGGAATACAAGCTTGATAGAGGAAAGTATTTTTCGTATAATTCAACGTTCATACAGAAGTATTTATTTCGAAAGTATTTTTCTTTCATGTAATTCAATGTTCATATGAAAATAGCTATTTCTAAAGGACTTTTTCTTTCAGTTTGTGTCTGAAAGTTACCTCTTTGCATGATCCACACTTCTTTGTATAGAGTTTCAAATTGATGAAGAAGTAAGTAGAGGTCCAAAAAATTTCTTTTCAAAAAATGGTAAATATATTTATTAGTTGGGTTACGAATATGTCAATATACTTGAAAAACAAATGACTCTGCGGGTATTTACACCAGTTTCAATTTATTGTCTTCTATTCGAGATGCAGTCTAGGTAAAAGTGTTCAGATTTTCTAATTTCACTATCCTTTCATACACAAAGAGTAATTTATGATAATGTTCTTCGGAAATTTCGAAAAAGATTATTGGGTCTTGAAAAAATTAGTCAGTTATAAGTATCTAAAGAAATGAACTTTGATCGTTCAAGCCAGTCTCAAATGGACTGACGCCTATCAGAAAACAACTACTCCCCTGGGTAATACCACGAAGTGCATTGGATTATATTCGACAGATGTCAGTGCAGGAATCTTCACAGAAAGTTTCCTGCATATGCAATTGGCAATACAATTGAAAGAGTCGACCTTCAATTTTGGGCACACTTGC
>WOGP01002403.1:0-12150 GCA_015342065.1 Leptinotarsa undecemlineata | reverse complement strand
GATTGTCTGCAAGAGGTATCATTTTTCAGGTTAAGCATAGTTCTTATGATTTTTTTCTGGTAGATAAATATATCCTTGGATGTTGGTGCGTGACACCAAAATATTACGCTATTATTAATAACCGAATGGACATAGCGAAATAAAACATTTTGATATTGTTGTGTGATCCCTGAGGTATCTAATGTTATAACAAGCTGATGTTAATTTGGATTACTGCTTTCACCTGATCAGTCCAACGCAATTATTTATCTATCATATTTCATAAAAATTTGAAGGAAAATGTTTCATCCATTTCGGAATTGTCTATATTGATATGTAGTGGGGCTTCTACACCGTTTCCGACATGTATATATTTGGTTTTATTTTTATTGATAAGAAGATAGTTCTTTTCACACCACTCGACAACTCGAGTCACTGTTACATTAGATGTTTCATATAGAGTATAAATATCCCACACACAACAACTAAGATGTCGTCAGCGATCACAAAAACTGAACTGATGTCTATTTGGGGACTTATGTCGTTGATAAATATCAAGAAAAAAATTGGACCAAGTATGGAGCCTTGAGGCAATCCTATTCCAGTTTGTACTGGAGTAGAATACCGAAGATTTGAATTTTTTTTTAGATGAGATACCGACTATTTGTGTTCGGATTCTGAGTTAAGATTTTATTAGATCAATGGCTTTTCCCCCAACACAATAGGGCTCCAGTTTTAGCATTAATAGCTCATGATTAATGAGGTCAAAAGCTTTCGTTAGGTCGAAACAAATGCCAATTACTTTATTGCCCTGATCGAGTTGATCAATTATATGGTTGAGTAAATCAGAAATCGCAGATTTGGTGGATCTATTAGGTAGAAAACCGTACTGATTCATCACAAATATATCATTTTCAATAAAATACGTGATACATTTTCACCACTGACTATAACATTGAATGAGAAAATTCCATTATGGAAAAGAAATGCGTTGAATTTTTCCTTAAAATGAGCATTTTCAACAAATTTTATTTTTTCAGGTACAATGAAGGAATTATGATAGAGGTTTTGGAGAAGCTTCGTCTAAATTACTGTCGTTTGGAGAACCTCAAACAGGATCTAATATTCATATACAGTTTTCCGCTTCTGATAACTGTCCTGAGAGTTTTCATGTATCCATTAGGATACTTATTGGGGTATATGGAATGGTGTGCAGTTTCTTGTTTAACTGATATGTCAGCCGCTTTTGTAGCGGGTCCTTTTGTCAATACTTTACAACTTTCGACTCTGGCATATATTGGTACTTGGACTTCAAAGGAGGTATATTGAAACCTCGTATTTTCAATAATTCGGGTAACAGATAACCACTAGCAAATTATCTATTGAATCATCATCGATATAAAAGAACAAACCATTATTTTAGTAACTCGACACGTGTTTCGATCACCAAGTGATCATCTTCAATAGGAAAATCAAACTCAGTTTTGATCCTCTTGAAGATGATCAATTAGGATGGGAAACACGCGTCAAAGTGCTGAAATAACAATTTGGTGTTTGAAAAAAACTCCAATAATATTCATTACTACACCAAAGGTACCAAACAGTGCATCACGAGGAGATGCTCATATCAAAGCTATTTTTAAGTAATTGACAGAATTTGAATGCTTTTCGTTTTTCATTGATGCTGTACATTTCACCGTTGGAGTGGAAGATGGATAAAAAATAAACTCCGCTCTTTTTGAAGGAGATAATGATGAAAGATATGAGGAATATATCTGAAATGCTTGTTTCCTTCCCACATTCAGAAATCGTAACATTTGTAAATTTTCAATCACATGACGAACTTCATATTACGGAATCTGTAGAAAAAATAATACTACTTACTCCTTCACCAACATTTTAGTTGAAAATGGCTGTGGTGACTTGGGGTACCACGTTTTTTATGACCCCTTTTCTATGTGTTTCCCACTTGAAATGATTCTTTTTTGCAGCAAATGCTGAATTTTGTTCATTTCATATTGAATATTGTTTTATTTCAGAAAATTAGGAATAAGAGACTACCATTAATTAAAAAATACAAATATGCTAAAATAAAAAAAAGGTGAATTTGTATGAACTTTTGAAGCAAACGAAAAGGAAACATACGAACGACAATGTAGAAGATGGACAAAACCTCATAAGTTAATTATAATAATACATTTTCTGTAGGATTTTCACGTTATTGTTTCTTGCAGTAAACACAAATCATTGTTGTTGAACAATAGGTTGAAGAACTGAAAAACATGCTTTGAAAACAACACAAACTAAAAAATAAAAAAAATTTAAAACCAATTCAATATTGTGTTTAACATCGATAATAAGTCCTATGGCTTGCTGCTACTAATGAGTTTTAATAAGTTCGAAATCAGAATGAATCTATTTACAAAAAATCAGTTTTATTGTAGAAAAGCATGGGATACTCAAATTATATTTCAATTATGGCTCCCATGTGGCAAACGTCTTCTAACCCAGTATTTATAACGATGGATATTTAGGACCCTACGCTTTTTTACAACAAAATGAATTTTTTTGTGAATAAATTTAATCTGATTACAGACTTATTGGAAGCCATTAGTTACATCAAGTCATAGAACTAATTTCAAATTAGTTTCTTCAGAACAACAAGAGGATTGCTCCGAATTTTGGGATTCTTGTTCATGAATACTCTTCGTGAGCAAAAAAGTAGCAGGATCAATTCTCCTGACCGCTCTGGTTTGAATTATTCCGTTCAGTCTATCTCATCTTGTATTTGTAGATATTTTGATGGAACATTTAACGCGTGATGATCACCTGTATTGCCAAACATACTCCAAACTAACTGACTGACAAGTATAGCTTAGGCACCCATTGATCTAATAATAACACTGATGTCCACCACTATTATAATATTCATGCAGTTATTGTTTACTGTGGTTCTGAAGTTTAATCTAGCCATTGTTATTTAATCCTGGCGATCCTGATAAGGATAATTAGATGAACTTAATAAATGAGTATTGTCACCGATTCTTGATGAGCGTACAAAGTTCAAAAGACATCTGTCCGTTTAAAATTAGTGAAAACCGAGTCCAGAGAAGTCGGTTACAAACAAACAAACATACAAGTGGAGCTTATAAAAGCGTGGTAAAATGGTTGCGTTCCATAATTTAAAACCTAGTTTTTTTTACCGATTATGTTTGGTCACACATTCCATATCATTTTAGGCTAAAAAAGCAGCACTGGTTTTGCATTCCATGGAGCATACGTCAGAGGAAATGAGTGAATATGTAAGTATAGAAAAAATGTTTTTGAAAGTTCATTTTAAGATTTTTGTGCTTCAAATACAGCTCTCTCATGGTTGCGGATCACATCACTAACAGAATTGGTAGTATCTGAACCTATAGAGTAGAGGGGGAGGTGAGTGTGAGCCTACAGCACTTAGTCCACATGACCCATTGTACATCCTCCCGAATGGTTGTCATCCTACGTCATCGTCCATCCTGTCCTTTCCAGGAAAGTGAACAGGTCACTAGGAGACATCTTCTTTATATCGGCAGGTGTAGGCCAAGATTCGCCGAACACAAACTATTTTATTGAAGATAACTCCGGTCACTCACATAGGACATGTCTAAGGGTCTAATCTTTCTGTTTACACATCCTGCATAGAGGTGTGTCCACTAGCCCCATATTATGAAGGTGTTCCTTTAGTTGACAGTGGCCAATCAATAATCCTACTGTTGAGCGTAGATTTTTCCTGGTCATCGCCAGATATTTCTTCGGCTCCAGTTTCCCTGGGCGCCCAAGGTGGGCGCCAAAATTGCATCCTTTGATTCCATCCCATTTCTTTAGGGATTGAGTATGGGTGTAACATTTGGCTAGTTCCGCAATTGGAGAAGTCATCAGGACGTAGGTACCACTGGGTCCTAAAATTCTTATTCCAGCCGCTTCCTTGGCTAAACAGTCGGCAATGCGATTACCTTTACTACTGTCGTGCCCTTCAACCTACCTTAGGATACTGCTTTTATTCCCCGAGGCTTTGGCTGAATCTTGGTGATACTCCACTCTAGTACTAGCCCTGAGGTTATACGTTGTCTGTTCAACGCTGATAGGTCTTGTCTGCTATCAGTACAGATTGTTATATTTTTGCCAGAAATTCCTTTTTCTTTTGGACCACACTGGTATTTTTTCCCAATTCCCTCTCAATCCTTAGACTCAGTGATCTGGAGTACACTCCACATCCTGAGCCTTCTTCGGTTTTTGAGACGTCTGTATATATGCGTATTTCATTTGTAGTATCTGACTCTGTGTTCTGTTTCATTTGTATTTTGTAGGGTTTATTGAACACAAACCTGGGTTCAATTGCATCACTGGTTGCCTGCAGCTGAGGTTGCGCAGTGAGCGTTTTCTAGCATAGGCCCAACCTCAGTTGACCGATTCCTACTTCAAGGTTTACACCAGTGGTGCAGAATCGTACCATGGCCTCAACCTCCTTATCGTTCAGGTCCAGAGGGGTCAGACCCGTAATTAATTTCATTGCCGCGGTTGGTGTTGTTCTTATGGCTCCTGTGATGTTTAAACAAGCCAGTCGCTGTATTTGATATAATATTTGGATTGCCGTTGCTTGTAGAACATTCTTCCCCATGCAAAGGCTCCGTACGTATTGCAGTGTAGATCCGGGTGACCACATGGGGTGAAAGGCCCCATGCGCGTCCCACTGTCCTTCGACAATGCTCATAAGCCTTATATGTTTTTTTTGCTCTACAGTATCTGGTAGTAATCCAGATGAATGATTTTCAGATCAAATATTTTTCCGGTCAAATCCTATTCATGGAAATGAACATTACAGTTTATGGTTTGTTCACCTTGAACGAGTCGTTATTACTTAGGGTGAGTTTGTTGTAACTACTTATCTTGTTCGATTGATGACCTATTCATTTAGAGAAAATTTATATTGAATATAAGGTAAAGAAAATATATTTTTATGTTTTGTCTAATTTCTACTCAGATTTTGAATCGTTACAACCGGTTATTCAAAGAATTTTTAAAACTTGTGTTTAAACATCTGAATCAAGAAAATGTGTTTGTTTAATTTTTCATTTTCAATTTTAGGTGATGAGTAAACTGATATCATTTGTCATTCTCTTCATTCAGACCGGAGGATCATAAGGGAAATATGTTAAATATAGATCCTGAAGATCACAAAGAAAATAAATGTTTCCTTCAAATAATGTGGTATCATTTCAAAACACTATTGCAAAAAATGTTTTCAACTGATGTTTCTCAATTCCAATAATTTCATTCGAGTAAAGAATTATGTCATCTATTCAGTAGTTGAATAATATTTTTTCAAGATTTCAGTAGTTTTCTAGTCCATTACACATGAAATCAAAAACGAAATACATCATAATTATAAATGCGAGTCGGGTTATTAGTGACTATTTCCATCAGTAAATCTAAATCCAAGTTTCAGAAGAAAAACAAGAGGGGAGAAAAAATATAGAACTGCTCTCTTGAAAATCCATGGAAATCACGTTGGAAAAACATTGCAAATTGTAAATTTTCACTATATTCATTTTGTTAAAAAATATTAATAACGATTGATGTAACAAACTTCAAGTCATCAATGAATCAGTGAAGATTGACTAGTGAGTACTTTGTGATGAAAATCTGGAATTTGGTACATTATTCCACAGGCTTGGTTTATTCTTTTGAAACGGGATTATGTGAAAGCATTTTTAAGATAATAATGAGTTGGTGACTTTTCATGGAAGAGACATGTGAATTAATAAAATTGAGCTACTACTCACACTGAAAAATTGAAAATTTTCAGAAAACCAATTCTCACAGCCAATTCAATTCAAAAGTTTTTAGAATAAACAAAAGATAATAACAAAAAACTAGATTGTTCAGAGTGTAAACTAACATTTGTTTGAATTACAGATCAAAATAAATCATCGAAGTTTTGTAGATTGTGATATTGACTTCATGAAATGTGAATAGGGCAGGTTTTTCTTGGGAGAGTATACGTAGATCAGAAATCTTCAGCTCCAATTTGTTATTGCAACTTTTACAATGAAACTGACAATACTTCTCCCGAAGACATTAAATAACGTTCATACCTTCATTAAGGATACAGAGCTCCTCACGATCCTACAGTGTTGAAACTTTTCTTCAGTCCATTGTCTTTTTCTCAAGGACAATACACAAGTACCACAGCTCCTTGTGGTGCACTTTCAGCGGTGTCTGTGCGGAAGTAGCGACTCACGTTGGATTTCAATCGCTGAAGATAAAATTCATTTGGAAAAACATTCTCAGGAAGTTCATTTCAAATGAACGCAATTCGCAAAATGTAAGAGTTCATAGACAGTGAAGTTCGAGGCGTACTGGGTTGAACAGCCACATTCCGTCGAGTATTTCTGATATGTATTGCTCTTGGTGTGAAGAAATACGCCAAGTCACTCCGACACCTCCCATGAAAGTCAATAGCCATCTTGGTTTCGGACAGGTTGGAGCCTGGCTCCCTTACCCTTTGCACTGAGGTTCGTCAGAAAGATAAAAGGGTAAAAACTGATTGTATGTGATGACGGCATGAATGTCCTCAGACATCAGTGCCTCCCTTCACGTGGATCCCTACCTGGCTGGGGTATTTGGATGAATATATTGTTCATCTTTTAACGGGGGACATGAGGGCCTCACTCGACAGAGTGTCTGGGCCTTCTATATCGGAAAGGGTCGTCTACAGCATAATCCATAGCTTCCCCAACTAACGGATCGTCGTGGGTTTCTGCACAATCAACTGACTGAACTGAATGGACTGCTTAATGGAAGGTAGCTACAAATCTCTGCAAATGGCTTCTTCATTCCGCACAAATCAACTTATTTATACGTGGCCGCTTGTCCCCAAACGCCTGAAGCATACATGATGACAGGTTTCAACACCGTTTTGTAGATTGTAATCTTGTTTTTAAGGCCCGGTTTGGAAAGTCTATGGATCGGAGGGTATAGACTTCTGATTCGACCCTCGATTTTTGCCTTCATGGTTGTAATGTGCGGGTTCCAGGTAGCCTACGGTCTATTAGAAGGCCGAAGTATTTACTCGCGCTTGCCAGTCGATCTTTTTTCCAGAGACCCTCACTATTCTGGCCGCAGAAGACATTGTTCTTCCGATGGTTATCGCCTGGGTCTTGTCCGGGGTCACTTCGATCTTCAATTCGAGGTACCAGCGCCCAAGGTCGTCCAATGCACGTTGCATGTAGACGACACCGAGCTCCCGATCCATGGAAGATGAGTGGAGAGCCGTATCATGAGTGTACAAGGATATCTACAAACGATCAGACCCCGGGAGGTCACTGATGTGAAGTGAGTACAGCATCGGAGAAAGCACATCCCCCTGTGACACTCCAGCGAGGATATTTCTCTTATCGGACAGAGAGCTCTCTACTCTAATCTGAAATTTTATGTCTTTCAGGAAAGACCAATCCACCGGATCAAGCCCCGAGGTAGGTCGAACGCAATTAGTTCATGTAGAAGGCCTTCGTGCCACACACAGTCGAAGGCCTTTGAAATGTCTAACAATACTACATAAACTTTTTTGTTTTGATTCAGTTCCGCGATGGTATTTTCGACCAATCTCAGAGCCTGTAACTCATTGGAGTGTTCACTCCTGAAGCCGAACTGTTCGTCAGGCAGAACATTTCGGTCCTCGACTTCTTCATTTGGTCTTTGCAGAACGACTCTTTCAGCCAAATTAGCCGCCGACGAGAGCAGACTAATCGGGCAATAGTTCTGTGGAAACAGCTCGTTCTGACCCTATTTTGGGATCATGATAACGATCGCATGCTGCCACCTTCTGGGTAAGAGTCTGAAGGCCAACGAAATGTTTATAATGTGCAAAAGGCATTCGATGCAGTTGTCTCATGAGAGTATCTATAAATGGAAGACGAATCTCCAACCTTGCTTCGATGTTCCAGACTTTCAAGGTTGCAAGTGATATTCGAGTCTCCAATCAGACGAATGTCTCTTTTCTAGATGTATTTCAGTAGCTCCGGGGTATGCTGAAGGACAGAGCTCCATTTCTCCAAAGAAGGTCTGATCTGAACTTTATGAAGCATCAAAAATTGCTGAGGTATGTACAGTTTTCTAGTTTGGAACAGTGTTCCAAACTTTTGAGCAGCAGCTTTTGCAAGTTCAGCGACATGATTGTGTCTAGATGTATTGGTGTCCATTTTGATTTCCAATAACTAACTTATCGAAGTAGAAAGCGAATTTGTTTGTTCTGACATTTTTATATCCAGTTCGTAGATATTCATCATTTTGGAGAAAACCGATGCCTGGGTTTTCGTGGTATTGAATTGAACCAAACCTCCAAGTTTCTCATGTGTCTATGGAGAAATTCCTAATGAATCTTGATTCAATAGCTGCATACATTCGACTATGGAATTTATGTCGTTGTTCTGTCTCCTCAAGCTTGTATGTTGAATTTTGTAAAATTTGCAAGGCTTCAATATCGTTTACTGTACAAATATATAATTCTGAATCCAGCTATTGCCATTCCCCTCTATACATCAAGATATTTATGGTGCCTACTGTACACAAATGGTAGTATAAAACATACATATTGTGGAATTTTCAAATCGAACAAATTGTATCATTTTTCTTTCCTCCGGATTGAGCAGTGCGCACCGTGTGCAATTCTCTGGCAAAATTTCAGTCACGATTTCGCCTTGATGGGGCCGTTTGGCAAAGAGACCAGGCTTGAGATGACACGGGAGCTTCACAATGGTCTTAATGCAGGTGAACTTGGCCCAAATGACCAATAAAAAGGACAATTCAAAACTCCTACAGCTCGCATAACCTTAAATTCCGTGGGTCAAGAGGCATATTTGGGACCGGCGGGAAGGATGTCGAGTTTTTCACAATTCGTGAGTGTACTGGAAACTGTACTTTTTTGCCTTCAGAATACAATTCAGAGTTCTGAATAGTGCAGAAAAAAATATTTAATTCATTCCTATTTCATATATACAATAGGAAATGAATGAAATGGACGAATAGAACGATTGTTGAGTCAGTCAGGCCCATGCAAGATTCTATTTGCATGGTTATTTTGTATTGGTCCAATTTCATTATGAAAATTCACAAAAATTATATGACAGTTAGTTTTTGCTTTCAAACCAATGAATTGACGATACTACCCAACTACCTACACAGTAGGCTCTACCTACACAGTAAGTCTGTAGCAAAACTATCGGCCAATACCACTTTATAGTGAAGAAACGCATGAAGAATCCATTGTATGGCAAAACACGTTTTGCGTTTTTGTAAAACACTTTAGACAAAATCTCACAATGAAATTTTTTTAAGATAGGTTATTTTATATTTTATTGTTACTTACCATTAGTGGAAAGTATCCATCTCTTTGGAAAATTATTGCAATACCCATTTTATTGAGAAATCTATATGCCTAAAGTTCTCTTCAGTTCCACAAAACTCTGACACGAGATGAATTTTGATTTCCAAGGGACCAATTATGACTTTCTAATGAATAATAACATGTAGAACTCTGAACCATCACTCTAATTATTTTGAAATAGATGGGTCGATAGTTAATCTCTTTCCTATGCTGTGACTAATTGTCAAAAATTTCTTACTATCTTTTCTAGAATATATTTAATATACAATATTCCTAATGTTGGATGCATTTTATTTCAAACCTTCACTTATTAACTTCAAAAAATTCAATTTCAATTCAAATATTTTAGATTTTCCATATCTGACCTAGTGGAAATTTAGCGTTATCTGTCATACGATACAGTTTTCAACAGATGATAATCAGCAAAAGTTGGCGTTGAACAGTCTAATCCTAAATGGATTCCTTTGGCTGTGTGCGACATGCCAGACTTCTATCCTATGGCTTGTTGGAAAATTTTAGTGTATGTCTCTCCATCTTCCTAAAAGAACGTTTCCTACAAGTGGCCATCGATGAATATCTCTCGAATACTTACACTATCAACAATGGTGTTCCCCAGGGAGCCATAATGCCTCCAACCCTCTTTTTATTGTATATCAACGACATATTGGGAAACAAAATCCAATTTATACAGCTTTACTTACGATAGCACACTTGTTTAGTCATTATATTTGGATTCTAGGATATCGGCTACGGAGGCACATCTTCACCGGCAGCAGGAGGTTGCATATCTTGATGAGGATCTAGATTGATTTCGTGAAAGTAACCAGGTTCAAGTCAATACCACGAAGACTGAGGCAGAGCTTTTCTCCATTGTTATTATATCCAAACCGGATATAATAACAATTCTGTTTTCTGTTTCGATTACTTTGTTGGGGATTGAAAGGGACACAAATATGTCTTGGCACAATCATGTCGCTGAAATTGCAACCGCTACTTCTCAAAAGCATGGAACCCTAAAGCTGCTGGATTCCATCCAGACTTGGCACATTTGATTCCACCAAGAGCTCGACCACATCTCGGACTCCAATGTGTGCAAACTCTTTCATTTGAAAAACGTTTTTCTTCAGCTATTCAAATCCAAGGATTTTCCTGTAGTGCTTGTGTTCTGCCCAAAAAATACCCGGGTACTTGGTTACAAAGATTTGCAATTGACAAATCCGAAATAAGCACTTCTCACCATTTGGGCAATAGGTGAACATTGAACAAAAGTTTTCAGACTCTTCCACAAATATAAGTTTCATTTTACAGAGACAATTTTGTAGGGAGTGCGGAATTTTGTGAGATATTCAATGACATGAAAGTTACCACTGATACATTTAATCAACCGTTACTCAATTTTTTCCTAATTGCCAGTTTTTTTAATATTATGAAGACAGTAAGGAACTCATTCGCTCCATAGCAATGACAGTGGAAATCGAGTTGGAGATTTCTCTCTTGTATGTTATTCAATATATACAGGGTATATCATAAGTTGCTTCCTATCTTTGAGATGGAATAAAATAAATTGTGTGTGAAATATAACATCGTTATACCGTTGTGGTTTGTGGCTTATTCGCATACACTTGAGACTTGATGAAACCTTACAAGAAAAATCTAATGGGGTCAAATCGCCTGATCTCACTGACCAGTTCACGTCACCTCCACGTGACATAACCATGCCTCCGAATCGCTCGTGCAGATTATCAATGTGGCATGAGCTGTGTGATGCGTAAGGCCGTCCTGTTGAAACCACATGTCGTTGGTGTTGAGATCATCCAATTCAAGTCAAAAGAAGTTGATAATCATTAATCTATAATTAGGTTAGGTTCAAAGTGAGTGGGTCTATTCGACCCTCCACCGCAACCCTCAGGGGTTTATTATGGCTCAGGCCGGTTCACACTCGAACAAATAAACCCATCTTTTTAATGAAAATGATTATTTTGTATGGTGACTGTTCTCTCAGATCATATGGTAAGAATACAGCTCTGCCTAACTATAAGAACCTGATTCGATCCCCAGCGGGACAGGTACAAAGTATATGCTCTGCTGTTTCATAGTTAATGAGGTAGTCGGATAGTCAAGGTCAAGATTCCCACCTTGATACCCTGATACAACCTTCCCATATAAGGTTTTTTGCACGTCAGCCATACCTGACGAGGAGAAGACTAGGTCGCCTTCTAGCTGCACCACCAAACCTTTTTTTCAAGTTCAGTTATTGGATGATGAGTTGAGAAGCTTTCGCTCTTGATCTAAATTTACAGGGAAATCAGTTGGAGTCGTGAGCTCGACATCCATCTCCTCTGTAAACTCAACGTCATTAGGAATTTTTAAGTTTACTCTGTCCATAAAAGTCCCACGACTAGCTGGGGAACGGAGAGCAATCACGGCAGAGCCCCACATTACCGTGAGAAGGCGATGCTACGACAAGAGGGCGCTCGGTATCTCGAAGGTTCCGTAGAGGCAGCTGATAGGCTCAATGTCATTCATACTCTCGGCACGGATACACACACCTTAGGATAAAGTCATCGTTGGAATGCCGTTCAATCAGGGAATAACAGAACAACAAGTGATTCTGTCATTCCCGTATCCAGCGGGGATACGTGGAAGCAAGCATCCGATGGCCAGGTTGCTCAAACCACACATCCCAAGCCAATGCAGTCGCCAAAAATAGCATGCAAAGTGGTTCAGGCAGTGAAAGATAAACAAGG
>WOGP01002402.1:0-16825 GCA_015342065.1 Leptinotarsa undecemlineata | reverse complement strand
TGGCGCGCATTATACATGAAATTTGGTAGTGCGGCCCGGGGTAAAATTCTACTTCCGAATTTTGGCCCAAGTGTCGAAAAGGTTGGCCACCCTTGCTTTAAATGTTGAATGCATCATTTCATTCCTCTTTTTTAAGTATTTAAATAATTTTTTAAAGAAAAAGGTTGAAATGATGAGTTTAAAATTTGTTGTTTTAGAGGTCTTTTATGAAAACTACTTGATTTTCGTCAGGAGGAACATTCCCCAATCTTGTTTGAAAAAAATATCCAAGTTCGCATAAATCTGCATAAAATAGAATTGATTTCAGTTCAAGTTTTTTTATTATTATTGTGGAAATAATATTAACTAAATTGAAAAAATAGTATTTCTATCTACTCGCAGAAGATAGTCTCATGTAAGATGTACTTGCGATTCAATAAGTATTACTAAATATTTGAAGCGTGCAAATAATATACTAACGTATCAAAAGAAACGTCTTCTGGATGACTGTCATGAACATATAATATTCATTCATCTTCACATACATTTTTGTTCATTTTCTGTTTATGATAATTTGGTAATATAACATTTTGTTTTAAAGTTATTTAGTAGAAATACAGATGTTAGATATATTTATGATGTTTAGACTTAGAGTTTTACCAGAAATATTTCAAGCATTATGAAAATTATATTATAATATCTCGAAACAAACGTCTTTCAGATGTCTGTCATAAGTAGGTACATATTTATAAGTTGTTCCATAAAGTATAAAAAAAATTGGTCTTTTTTGTGCATTCTTGAACTGATGTAAAATAATGTAGTTCCAAATTAACAATAGCCTTCTTCTTCAAGTATTTTGAAAGGTAAAACTGAAACCTCTGGCGTAGAATGAATCCAGAAACAAGTACTTTTCCCAATCACCAGAAATGCAACACTCTTCTCGACGCGCGTTTCACCAACTAAGTTGGTGAATATTACAAGAGTTTTTCCCAACACCAAACCGTTATTTTAACACCTCGACACGTGTTCCGGTCACCAAGTGATCATTTTCAAGAGAAAGATCAAACTGAGAGGAATATCAAACTAGTCATACTTACAAATCTATCTTTATTTATACCATAGATACCTGTTTTAGGTACCTGCGTCTTGAGTGTCTTGAATTAATTTTATAATTTTTCTTCTTCCTCTTGAAGATGATCACTTGGTGATCGAAACACGTGTCGAGGTGTTAAAATAACGGTTTGCCGTTGGGAAAAATCTCCAGTAATATTCATTACTACACCAAAGGTTCCAAACAGTGCATCACAACCAAGTTGGTGTCTTCAACTCCTGAAGTGCTTGTTTTTGGATCCAAATATTTTGTTTATTTTCTGTATATAATACTAAGGAAAATAAAACATTTCCCTCCTCACGTTTTAATAACTGTAATTATTTAGAACTATTTTGGGCTTCAAATGTCTTGACAAAATCAAATAACTGATATTTCATCAATACAATGTTTACCGGGATGGTCAAAGTCACTATTCAACAACTCTTTCATTTGGAGAACTGCGTTTATGTGGAATAAACAATGTGAATCGCCACTTTCGCACGGACACAGCTCTTAGAGGGCCTTAAGGATTTTTCTGTAGTGCTTTCTAATGATATTTACATTTTTTTCATAAGGTGATATTAATAATTACAGATTAATGAAAGTAAATGTTTCCTTTTCTTAGGATGATTCAAAGCAGAAAATTGAATTGGTCATCCAGCAGGAACGAACAAGATTCGCTCCCTTCAACGCATAATGCAATCAAAATGGAAGTATCCAAAGAAGATAAACTAATGGCTGAAAGACATGTCAAAGAATTGCGGAGTTTTCTCAAAACAAACCGTAACCCAAACAAGGTAGTGGAGTTTCTCAATTACTACTTGGGCGACGATAAAAAGACAAAGTGAGTTGTTTTATATATAATGTTTTTTTTTTTGTCTTCTCTCCTCATTGTATTTTATGAATTTATTTGTATCATCACAGTGTGTGATGAAAAATGAGACATCCAAATGAGAAAAAAACAAAGATGCAATAACATGGATAATAGATTGAATTTGTTGGTTGAAGAGTTGTCATTTGAATGACTACCAAACCTTATTTGTTCATTTGGGATTTAGTGATATATGTCATCTAAGATTTAGAAACTGCACTTCAAAACAGGGCTCAAAAATTCTGTTATGTTGAAGTTTATATCTGGTCTTGGAATATATAAGTTTGAATATTTAAACTAACTTTCAGTGATCGAGTAACTGATTTCTGATGATATTATTGTATATTCCCAGGAACTCAATATCTGTGAATCTGTTCCTAGCTCACTTGTGACAATTGATATACATCATCTTAAGGATAAGTCTTATGTTTTAAAAATTTAAATGATAACAAAGTTGATTGTGTTCTTATGGGGCCGGCCTATCCACATGTTATATGTCTATCGTAGTCTTGCTGTGTTACTTTATATCCTAGTAAATGTTTGTGTGCCCAATGAAAACCTTGATGTGATGAAATGATTAAGAAAATCAGTATACTTACACTCTTGAAATGAGTTGATATGAATGTTCGAAATATGAATATATGGTTACTCAATTAGTTGTGTATTGAAAAATGCTCATCAGAACCATGTTTTTAATTAATTGTTCTCTCTATAGACCTTTAACAGGTTTCAGTCCTACTAGATAAGTAATGATTTATTAACGACTTCAAAAGAATTATGTAAACAATTCATTCACTGAAACTAAAATATGTATTTTTGGTCATTTGTTCAGACATTTCTTTCTGTTTTTGTTCTGGCTTACATTTACTTTGCCTTAGGAAAGATGAAAGTTTTATTAAAATTTGTTCAATAGTTTTTAAGATATGAACTTATACTCATATACTTATAATTCTTATATTATATTTATCATACAAAAAATTAAATTTGCAGTATTCGGACATATGACTGGAAAGCTGCATCGGGTCACTTGTGATCCGATTGAAGGGAAAATATTTCAAAACTTGTATATAAAAATATTTTATAATTTCTCTTTGAAGTCGATTTTTTTCTTAAATTACTTTTTATTTTCATCTACTTTGAATTTTGGAATTCTAAATCTACATTAATAATTTTACTTTCAGTGCTCTACATATCTCCATTTGTCAAAAAGATAATGAATCAGCCATGTTCCTCCTGAAAATTATGGCATATTATAGACAGTTCGACCTCATTGGAAAGGAAAATGCTGACAATCAAACCGCTCTTCATTTAGCAGTTCTTTGTCATAACGAATTACTGGTGAAGTCACTTTTGCTGTGTCATGCAAAAGTATCGGCTTTAGATGCTGAACTGAATACTTCATTGCATTTAGCTGTCAAGGGCCATGTTTCAAAGAAAATGCTGGATTTACTTTTAACTGATAGAAATTGCGAACGTGTTGCCAAATATATAAATATGACCAATTCTGGTAAGTAAAATACATGATATTTTATATAGTGATATCGGAAGGGCATAAACCAAACAGAATTGATATGAGTATTAATAATCAGACAAAGTAGCAATGTATTTCTTTGAACAATTGAAGTTGCGACTGAAACAAAGTTATCATAATATATTTACTTCAGAATTTAATAAAAATAATACTTATAAAACGTTTATTTATCCATAATTAATTCTACAGAATGTGATGCAACATATACATATAAATATGTGAACTACAGATTGAATGGTTGAAAAATGTAAATGAACAACCTAAGATCCGAAGAAAAATTGGTGTGTAACTTATAACGTGAAATAGATTTTATTTTATTTTTTATTTTTATTTTTTTCGTTAAAACAATTATTTCAGTTACAGTGATTTTTGGTGTTTTCTCCCCACCTCCTATCTTTTTGATATTTTCTCCAGTCCATATAACTTTGATCGGGTTTCTATGCCAAAATCAGGTCCGACATAATTTGTGAAAGGTTATTTATATGAGCGAAACATTATGTATGTAAAACTAAATAGTTATTTTACAATGGGGAATGTTCCTCAATTTGTGTTATTGCAGCAAATGCAAGTTTAAATAAAATAAAGTTGAGTTGAATTCATGAGTTTTTCAAATTCACTTCTAAAATTATTGAAATTGATGTTTCAAATGTTAGGTTTTAATTTTTAAAAGGATTTGTTTCTAATTCACATATTGGCAACAGCGCCTAGAATGCTAGATCGGAGTTCAGGTTAGTATTATACTAGAAGAAGAAGAAGGATCATGTCAATAGTTCAAATCAAGGCAAAATATAAATTATAGTTCAATACCACCTCCACAAGCCACATAAACAACAGTTGTAGTGTTATTTATTTATATAGGGAAAGATAGGTTAGGTGCACAAAATGTCATGAAATATGTCATCTTTGTTTGTCTCATTCAGGTAAAAGATTCATTGTCCTTTATTAGCTATAACCGATGTTGCCAAATGGTGAAATAGAAACGAATCCCTTTAAATGTTGAAAGCATTATGTCATTCCTCTTTTTTAAGTATTTAAATAATTTTTTAAAGAAAAAGGTTGAATTTATAAGTTTAAAATGCGTTGTTTTAGAGTTCTTTTCTGAAAACTACTTGATTTTCGTCAGGAGGAACATTCTCCATTCAGGAGTGATTCTCTTAGTCCTCCATCATGTTTCATGATCGACTCATTTTTTACTGGTTTCCTGTTTCATTTGTGTGATGCTGATATTTGAATAAAGGAACAAATCAGTTGAAAACCAGAAATGAGAAAAGTTTGGAGTAGAAGGTAGAATGGCATGCCAAAGGAAAATTGGAAAAAAATCTTCATGAATTTTTTATGGTCCTCTGGTGGGCAACCTATTACACATTTTTATGAATCATGAATACACAGTTTTTATGTTCTGGTTTTATGTAGATGAGGGATAGTGAATTACAATGCCACTACCTGGACAAAAATATTTAAGTTAATACTACAAGCCTTATACTTCATTTTGTAATGAACAATTTACCTGTTAAGAAAAAATTGGAATGTTTTTGTGCTTCTCTTCTTTTTTCCCACATGATTTGGATTTTTTTCGTTGGTACTTTGTACTTTTTTCTCATAACATACAATGTTCTGTATTTTACTTAGAATGAGTACAATCATTTTTTTTTCAGATGGAGATACGGCGTTAATTATTGCAATTGAAAAAAACAATACTATGGCAGTCAACCTACTATGTGGAAGAAAAGCTAACGTAAATCAAATTCACCCTAAGAATGGTTTTGTACCTTTGCGTTTTGCAATTGAGAAACAGTATTCAGAGGCCATCAAATACCTCTTATCCCTTCCAGCTTTGGATGCTACGATAAAAGATTTCACCAATGTTTCTCCATTTTCAGCTGCCTTACAGAAGGAATCTCCAAAAGAAATATTGGATATGGTCAGAAAGTATATGGTAAATAATTGATTCTTGATTCTATGAATGTCGTTTACAGTAAATTTTTTGTTAGGATTTTTTTTTAGTTTCAGAAGACATTTTTCAAATATTCTTGGAGAGATATCAAAAATAAATTTATAGCTCAGACATAATACTTCTTAACAAAAAAAAACTATTTTAATGATTTTCATAATCGTATAGACTGCAAGTCCATAATAAATTGATTATAGGGCCATATGACACCTCCTGAAAATTATTTTTTCAAGATGGTAAATATTTTCTAAGTGAAAACAGGTGAGAGGAAAATTGGCCAAAAGTTCTTGTGTAGCTCTCATAAAAATATAGGTACTGATTATGACAAGGCTGTTTCTCAATCACCGCCTCACAAAAAAAATTACTGGAAAATAGGAAAAATTTTCATTTTCAGAAAAGTGACTTCTATAGGCAAGGGTGATACATTCCTATAAAGCTTTTGAGAATTATTTTTTATCGCGCCTTATAAGTTTGTGGGTTTTGGGACGGTAAACATAAAATCATTCTAGGTCATTTATTCTTGTATGGTTGATCTTACCTTTACTTCATCGTAAACCAACAAATTTGCAAGGTGTGACAAAACAAACCACATATGTCAATATAAAAATCTAATTTTATGAAACCAGTACACAAATTTTAAACCTTTGCATATAGAAGACACTGTTTTTCCCATTTTCCAGTCCTACTTTTTTTGTATGGTACTTCGTTAGGAGAGGTCCTAGTCGTAATTTATAGAAACCATACACCACTGGTTTGTTGTCCATTATAGTTATGAAAAAATGTATTTTTTGTAGAACTCATGGAATTTAACAAATTCGGTTCTGTGACATTACTGATATCTTTAGTCTAATTCTGTATTCTCTAATTTTCATTAGTTACATTTATGTAGAGCTTAAATGTTGCAAAAATTACAAGAAAATTTCCACTGGAACACAACTCAAAATATTAAAATAATGATAAGGAAAGAAATATTTGAAGAATTGAACGTTTTATCTTCCTAATACCTTTTTTCCCTTGTTCAAAATGATTCAGTTACAGTCACCCAAAATTGAAATTTTATAAAAGATTTTTTGAGGAAAAGAGATATTTGCTTATTTGCCTTGTTCATCCTTGTGTATTACCTTTTTTTTCTTGGATCCCTTATTTGAAAAACATGAATTTATATTATTTTATATTTCAGAATGACCGGGGTATCTCTGTCGAAGTTAAAGAAGAAGTTGAAGACGAATCTGAGGATGAAATGGAAATTGATGTAAGTGACTACATGTCAGTTGTAATTGAGGTAAAAATAAATTTTCATTGTTGTGGGTTAGTTAATAGTAATACTTTAATGAAATTCGATTTATTTTTCCAATCTATAATTAACAAAACTCTCAAAACCCAGTAGTTTTACAGCTTATGAAAGTTATTTTTCAAGTTTTCAGACTAGAATGAACGGTAGAACTGGAACCTCTGGTGTAGAATAAATCCAAAACAAACAGTCTTTCTGAACACCAGAATTGCACTCGATTGCCACTAACCAAGTTAGCGTACTCAGTATGCAAAGTAGACTACTTCATCTCCTGAAGATGCCAACTTAATTGGAGAAACGTGCGTCGAGAAGAATGTTTGGATTTCAGTCTGTTACTGTTAGGTTATATTCTATGTTGAACTATGGTTCAGATATTTTATTGGTTCGGACTTCCAGTGTCTAATATGATATAAATTGATAGATAGGAGATAGAACAAACTTTCCAATACAAGTAATCATAGAATTACTAGGATGCTGTGTATGGGACTGCTACTTCCAACTGAAGGACGAATTCTTTACGCAAGATGAAGGACTGCCAATGGGATCGCCACTTTCACCAGTCATAGCCAACATATATATGGAGTGGTTTGAAACTATGGCCTGTTAAATACTTTCATAATATGGAACCATGGGAATGCAGCACTAGACACCTTCCTGAGCACATCAACAACGTAAGTCCTTACATCACTTTCACAATGCAGAAGGAAGTCCACAACGAATTGCCATTCATCGACGTATTGGTGAAGAGGACCGACACTAAATGGGAAATATCTGTATACCGAAAACCCACTCACTTGGGACCGTATCTGAACCAGGAATCCAACCACCATCAATTGACTAGGAGAGAAATCATCAAGACTCTAACAGCCTCACAAGGAAGAAAAGCCGCCACAACCCTACATCAAAGGATTGTCGGAAAGGATAAGAAGAATTGGGTCCAAGTATAACATCAAAACCTGCTCCAGATCTGGGAACAGTATCCGTAGCAGCCTCATGGAAACCAGTCCATCAATCGCGAACTGCGATTCCAAGAATTGCATTTACAGAATACCCTGCAAATGTCGAAATCATACATCGGTGAAACTAAGAGGCCATTAAAAGTTCGCAATTCCGAGAACAAGAAACACACACAGCGAGGAGAAACCAGCAAATCAGGAATAGCAGAGCCATATTTGGACTCATCAACATAAAATCAAGTGGTCTCAAGCTGAAATCATCCACAAGATGGAACACTGGTTTAGGAGAAAATTCAAAGAAGTCGCATATATGTTGTCCAACAACGCATTCAGCTAAGCTAGTGAAGAAATACGTAACATATGGAAACCTATGATTAAGTGGAACACGATCAATCTTCGCCCAAACGGTCAGATCCCGCTAAAACCGATGAAGATGAGAGAGGGAAGAGAGGATAGGTGAAAGTACTCGGATGACCTATAAATAGTCAAGATCTCAGAGGAATAAGTCCAGATATCACCCGAAGACGATTGTGGATACTAACAATCGAAACGTCGTGACATGGTTTGGAATATTTTAATTTTTATTTTTCATTTCTTGTTAATATTTTTAATTTTCATCTCATGTTAATAGTTCTATTTTTTTTGCTCAGTTAAGTTATTTTTTCAACTAATCTTTTTAATTGTTTTATAGATTCTTTCAGGGATTTAAAATCAATTTATATCATATTAGACAATGGCAGTCCGAACCATTGAAATGCACCACGAAACATTGTCAACCACCTTCGAACAAATGTATGGTTCAGATAACCTAAAAATACTTTTTATTTACAGTTGACTCATGAATTTGCATGTTTTTTAACCAATATTAACGGTGGGTTATATCCCTCCATGTAGAAAAACAATAAAATAGTTGAAGACTAGACACTGTTTATGGACTTTTACAGCGATTAATTGGACTTGTTTTAGTGAATAAATTGAACATGTATCTTCAAATTTGGAATATGAAGCAAACTTTTTTTTGTGACATCAATTCAATTCAAAGTACCCGTTATTGTCTAAAGAATATTCTTGTTGACAAAGCATAACAGAAAATATAAATAAAAAATGTGCAAGTTTGTTCCTAGATATGTGGAATGTAGATAAGTACATTACAAAACAGTAAAATAACTATCTATTCACTTCTGTATCATATTGTATCCTCTTTTTCTTGCTGCAATGTTCCGCCATCTATCAAGAGGGAGTAGATCAGCAGGTGTTGCCTCTGGTTGCTGCTCAATATAAATTAAAGCCTTTTCTAAAGCAGCAAAACTTTCATGATGGGATATCTTAGTGGCAGGATCTTCATCTACCACTTCGTCATCGACTTCTCTGGTTTCCTGCAAGGCATCGGTTATTTCTTCGATACTTAGTTTTTCTTCTATGTTATCTGCTGTAATCCATTGAACAACATCTTGTCTTGGTCACATTCTCGCAACCTTCTGATGCTCGTATTACTTCAAACAAACTTTTTTCTTCAATGATTTTGTCTGTCACATTGACAGAACTGGGACATTCACGGCTTTTTAATTTAGAAGCCAAATCATTCAAATGGAATATCTTCTTCACTATCATGAGAGTCCTCAGAGTCAATAACTTTTGACCAATATTTTTAAATAGTGGAAGCGTGCACAGAATCCCAAGCTTGACTCACCCAGTACATAACATCAGTTAATCCTGAGCTCGGTTAAACGCGACTTGGATAAACGGGGTTTTACTGTATTCTAATACATATATAAAATGAATGAATGTAAAAGCATTTTATCAATATAATCATTTCAAAAATATTGAAAAAATATAAAAACATAATCAATAAAACAAACTGCCATAACTATCATGGTTAATTGTACTAAGTTGAAATCATCATATACTTCAGTTAGGCTATTTTTGATAATAGCTGAATTTTCGTGGTATCTTGATATAATTCATCCATAGTGAAGTCCTCACAACAAGAAAGTCTTTTACATTATTCCTAAATCTCTCATGGCGGAGGTAAATTTTCTTTAATTAAGATTAACACTCAAGTTTTCTATGAATGCAAGTATAGCATTCTGTGTACGTTTTGAGGATTGTAACCCAAACTGATATAAATGAATTTTATTGTTTTTCTCAAGGAGGGATATTATTTCCTTTCTTTATCAAATTTTCTATAACTATGGACAAATTACGTAACGAAGCAATTGGGCTAAAATTTTCTGGTTGCCTAGATCGTCTCTAAGGAATGATTGTGGTTACTTTTTGACGGGATGGAGATAGGCCTCTGGAAAATAAGAAATTGACTGCCTCAGCCAACCCATTCAGTTATCTGTTAGGTAGTGCCAAGTTGAATATTTTTAAAAAATAAATAAAAAAGTTACAAAACTTATATTCCTGTCCTTGAACGAAGCATAAACTTATCAACTGTAAAATATATACCTGATGAGCGTAAATATAGATTTGGTAATATTTTTAGTAAATATAGAGTTGATAATATTTTAATTTTTTTTTTTATAGTAAATGTTTCCTGTTTATTCCGAATAATATTATAAATTCAATAGTTTATGAGGATGGATGAATCTATAGGGTATATGATTTATTGGGAAAGAAAAGTTTTGGCTTTCTATTTCTCTATCTTTACACAAAAAATGTCAGAAACTTCAAAAGGAAAGAAGACACAATGAATTTCGAAATGATCGCTCTAAAAAAAATTTTGAAACATGCTTATAAGTTACTTTTAGATATAAACTGGAACTACTACTAATGACTACTTTCATATAAACATTGAATTACAAAAAGTAATTTTGAAACTATACTTTTACATGAACACTGAATTATACAAAAATAACTTTTTCCTACTCCTATACTCCAACCATTTGTTATTGAATTGAATGGGATATCATTCACTGGAACGCTACACGATATAGTATGTGAAAGAGGAAACAATTTCACTTTCTTTTTACACTTTGTTGGCCCACTCTGCCTCACCCCTCATCGTGTAACATAATTTATGAATGGCTCATAAGTGCAGAATGCTAAAAGATATGCCACATTTTCGGAGGAATGTTTGGGAAATTATAACTGAGAATGTCGATATCTTCTGTAACCTCGACATTTTTATTGAATAATAAATACAGTGTAGAGGATGAATTTCCGAATGTAAGGTGTGACTTTTTTCAGGTAGGAGATTATCTTCAGGTAAATGAAACGTCAAGTTAGATAATAAATACTCACAGCTTACCTTATTTGAAAGATGTTTATGATGAACAGCAGTTTATGTTTTTTCTATTCGATTATAATTTAGGAATTTGGAACTTGGTATGTTGGGTGTCATAAAGTATTTCATGAATGAATGTATTTTATTCATTGAATGGGTTTTCCACATTTCTGTCATAATAGTCTGTATTGTTTTTATAATTCAATATGAATATCTTGTGTACAGTCTTCTGAATAATTTCACATATTCAATTTTTTCATTTAATATTGCGTGTATATATATATATGTATATCAAACTAGTTCGATACATTGTTTGATTAAAGATTTAGGTCAGCAACAGGCGGACCGCGAAAGGTTGGCCCGCGGACCGCCTCAAATATTGTATTATATACCAAATACATATAAACATCCATGGATTGAACTTCGTACCATTTTTCGGAAATATGTGCGAGATCATTTCACAGCGCACGTCGTACTTACCTTACTTCAGCGTGCCTGCTCCTGTTTTGTTTTGCTGAAACAAGCACAAGCGCGTATCGAAATCGATAGTGGAGGAGTGGGAAAGCTCTGAAAACAGATTGCCAGTCATCAGTCGCAACACAAATAACGGAGTAACCGGATATTTGTTTTATGATTTCTGTCGTTTTCATTCTTTTGATAAAAAATGTGTCTGTACCTACGTTGATATGGATCCTAAAAAACGAAAAGTCGACAGTGAAAATAGAAGATTTTTGGCAGAATAGATCGAACAATATTGTTTTAGGCTGCCTGATAGGCCTAAAGCGGTTCCAGTGTGCCTTATATGCAATGAAACTGTTATAGTTAAAAGTTGAAATTTGAAACGACACTACGTAACAACTCATCAGTAATTCCACAAAAATTTTCCTCTTGATAGTCAGGCTCGTAAAGAAAAAATCGAGACATATCTCAGTTCTTACGAAAAGAATATAAAATAACTAGTTCGTTGCATGAGCGACCAAGAAAAATCCACAGAAGCAGCGTTACGTGTGTGCTGGATGCTTAATAAACACCAGAAACCATTTTCAGATTCTGAGATAGTGAAGGAATGTATGTTGGCAGTAGCTAAGTCACTTTTTTAAGAAAAAAGATGTCTCTGCAATTCACAATCTTCCATTGTCAGCGAGAAGTAATACATAAAGAATTGAAATTTCAGCTGCGGACATTGAAAACACTGTTCTTGAACGTCTGCAAAAGGCACCTTGCTACGCTATAGCACTTGATGAATCATGTGACATTGTTGATGATGAACAAATGTCAATTTTCGTTAGATTTTTAGGGAAGAGTTGCTAGCCATATTGGCGTTGAAAGGTAACACTCGAGCAGAAGACTTATTCAAAGCCATTGATGATTTTATTACGAAATATAACATCAGTTATGATAAAATGGTTTCGCTTTCAACTGACGGGGCCCCAGCAATGATTGACAAAGAAAAAGGTGTAGTAAAGACAATCAGATAAAAATTCAGGTCTAATATCGTATTAGTGCATAATTCACCAGGCAGCCTTTGTGGAAAACTTAGTGCTACACTCAAATAAGTGATGGACAACTTGGCATCGACATTTCAAAGAGTTCCTTTCTGACTGTGATTCTGCGTTTTCTGACTTACTACAACACAACAATGTTCGTTGGCTAAGTAAAGGTCAAGTTATTGAACGTTTCTGGCTAATAAAAGAACAAGTATCCTCCTTCTTGCAAAACTTTGATACGCAGGAAGTCAGAAAGCACTTTGAGTTTATATAAAGTGTGTGCAATATGCTGTTGTGGCTCTTCAGAAAGGTATTTCAAATACTTGAATCCGTCCAAAACAGAGTTACAAGGAAATGGAAAATTAATATGTGATCTGATACAAAGTGTGTCTGCTTTTCGTCGTAAACTGAATATCATTGAAAAAGATATCGTTAAACAAGAATTCATTCATTTTCCGACAATTCTTGAGTTTAAAAAGGAGACCTCTGAGGAAGACATTGCAGAGTTTGTGAAATTTCTAGCCGATCTTAAGAACGAATTTGCTACAAGATTCCAAGACTTTGCAGAGATAAGCAAGCTATCTCCATTTCTTAATTCTCCATTTGAAATAAATACAGCGGCAAAATGGAGAAATGTGGCTGCCAAGTTGTTTAATCTGTCAAAGTCATCACTTCAAATGGAGATAATTGATTTGCAAGATGTATCTTTGCAAATGTATAGCAAAGACACATCCACGGTATCCACTGAAGAATTTTGGGCCAAACATATCACAGAAAAATATGAAAATTGTAAAAGACTAGCTGTCAATTTGGCCAACACGTTTGGCTCTACATATATATGTGAACAATCTTTCTCAAAGATGAATTTTTTGAAAAAGAAATATCGTTCGAGATTAACAGATGCTCACATAGAAGAGGCACTTCAAATTTGACGTTCTTCTCGAGAACCAAACTAAAAAAACTGTCTCAAGACCGTCAATGTTTTCTCGCAGTAATAAGAGGTCTTTTATTTCTTTTATAATTCAGAATGTGATTTGAAACCAAAATAATATGTAGCACTTTATTATAAATATTTGTTTTTTTTTTCTGGACCCTGTTAAAATTTTCCCACAGTATCCGGATCCCCAACTAAAACTAC
Source organism: Leptinotarsa undecemlineata (assembly GCA_015342065.1). Taxonomy (NCBI): domain Eukaryota; kingdom Metazoa; phylum Arthropoda; class Insecta; order Coleoptera; family Chrysomelidae; genus Leptinotarsa; species Leptinotarsa undecemlineata. The sequence goes on along the minus strand of WOGP01002402.1, from coordinate 3,302 downwards.
TTGCCGATCCCTGGTTCAGATACTGGTTCTTGTGAAACTTCAGTGCTGAATAAATAAACTACTCAAAATGAATATAGATACATGTCCTTAAAATGCAATAAGTAAAAAAATATGTATTATTTTGTCAAACATTAATAGTGAGTACGTCCACTCCTGTCTCTAAGAAGTTCAGCACAACGACGAGGCATGCTTTCCACCATATTTATAATTATTTGTGGTGGTAACTGCTCGTAAATCATCAAAAGAGCATCCGCAACTTCGTTCAGATTTTGGAAGGGTTGATGATCCTCACAAAAGTTTCTATGATTTCCTCGATGAGCTGGAGTTCTAGGGGCTCTAGCATGTCGTCTTGCATGTAGTTGTGCTTCGTGTAGTCGGTTTCGTATCGTTTGGTTCGAAATTCGCGTTCTATAAGGCGATTTTGCAGTGTTCTAGCAGAATCGGTGCGACCCCTATTCGCCCAAAGTCGTAACAAACGATCTTCTCTGCGGGTTGTTGCCCTTTGTCAATTGGGATAAGGGGGTTCTTTTTACTATGCCGTAAATTTGATAGCGATTCCAAGCTCTGGAAACCGCAGAATGACTCACATTAAGCATTTGGGCTACACGACGCCTTGAATACCCTACTACAATCAATACCACTGCTCTAGCAACTTGAAATTCGTTGAGGTACACCCTACGTATCCTCCTTCTACCCAATACATAAACATTCATTGTTTAAATTTTAAAATTCAATGCCTGTCACAAAGTAAAGTAAAGTGAAACTAAATACAGAATTTTTCATATTAATGGTTTTCCAGCTAAAAGTACAATAAGAAGTAAAAAAAAAGTAAACAACACCGAATGAAACATGATAAGAATTAGTATGGAGTACACACCAGAAGTTTTATCATGAAATAATACATATTTTTTACTTATTGGATTATAAAGATGTGTCTCTATATTCATTTTGAGTAGTTTATATCTACATAGCATTCTACAGTAAAAACACATTTTTCCCAGCAAAAAAATGAGTATCCTTATTTCATGATCATAAAATGAGGTTGGTCGCTTCCAGAGTATATTACGCATGAACTCCTTCACTTCTACATCATCTTCAATACCCTGTTCTCCTATAGCCTTTTTGAGTTTCATAACCAAGTGAATATCGTAGGGCGATAGGTCCGGGCTGTGGAGATGATCCAAGTGCACTCCAGTATTAAATTTTGATGATGATGATGAGATTCAATATGTCATAGAACCTCATCTTCATCCGAAACTCACAGTAGTAAGCATCGAGAAAAATAAATTCCACGATTTTGTCAAGATTTGAGGAAAAAAATCTGGGCTAGTAGGCCTTGGTCGAATGGAACCTAAACTGGTATATGAGTTTACTCCGAGCACAAAAGTTATATCTCAAAGTCTCCGAAATGCTTGTTACTAGCAGACGAACCGTTTGGTATTTTTGGTTCCATTGAACCACAACCTACTAGCCTGGATTTTGTTCTCTTTAGGTCAAATAATAATTTCTTCTACACTCAGTATTTGTCGATTTAATGTTTAAAAAAAATCTGATTGAAATCTGTTTTTCCGTTAACCAGCTGTCGCATCCCTACGAACGACAACCCTCAGAAGTCGAAACTTGTGCGATCTAAGGATTAACGAGGTCTTATTTTCTACCAAAACCCACTGAATGATTTCATTTGTGAAAGCATTATTTCTTGTAGAGCACAGAGAAAAAATTTTTCTTCAGCACTTGTGTTTTCGGGCTGTCGTGAATAGATCCTTGATATATTTTACTAATATATTTTCACTTTTGCTTCAGGAAGATGATGTGAAACCGCCCATTCCATTAGATGAACTAGAAAAACTCTACGAGGAGTGCAACAGTTTCAATCCTCGGTATTTAGAAGAAATTTCAACGCTGTTAGACATAAGTGAGAATTGGGGACCCCTCTCCCAGTTGCTAGAAGTAGACCACTTGATAAGCAGCGGTTTGATTCGCTCAGAAGGAAGTATAAGTAAGGCGCTCCTTACATATTGTGTTGAGGTGAGTTATTCAAGATTCAAATTACTTTTCATTCATTTTTCTGCAGCAAATATAATAGATTCAAAGACAATCTGAAATTTGATTTAGTATTCTAAAGATAACTATGATTTCAATTACAATATTGACAGAGTAATAAATCTTATGTATACATAATATGTATACATATTATGTATACATAATGCTCACTTGACAATAAATAATTACTAATTATTCTATGCATAGTTCTAGTCATCTCTTGATGATGCTAACTGGGCTAGCGAAATGTGCATTGAAAGATAGTATTTTGTTCTGGTGTGGAAACAGTCGTTTTCAATAAATGAATCTATCCATGATAATAATCAAACTTCTTTCGCACTATAAACTTTACTCAAAACACCGTTTACTTCATAATAACTTTAGTTGTACTGATACCTTAAATTATTCTACAATTCATTTAATAAACAGTAATTACTGAACTTGATTAGTTTATTAATAACTATTACTGGAGTTTTTTCCCCAACACCAAATCGTTATTTTTAACACCTCGACACGTGTTTCGATCACCAAGTGATCATCTTCAAGAGGAAGATTAAACTTGAAACTACGCGAAGCTAACGCTATTTATGTTATACAGGTAAACCCTACAGGTGTACTACCCATTCAAGTATACCACCCTAAATTAATTTTACAATTTTGCCTTATTTTACATACAGTTAAACATATTGTAAAATGATAAATAAGGCAAAATTGTAAAATTAATTAAGGGTGGTAGGGTTTACCTGTATAGCATAAATAGCGTTTGTTTCTAGTTTAATCTTCCTCTTGAAGATAATCACTTGGTAATCGAAAGACGTGTCGAGGTGTTAAAAATAACGATTTGGTGTTGGGAAAAAACTCCAGTGATAGTCATTACTACACCAAAGGTTCCAAACAGTGCGTCATAAGTAGTTTAATAATGCTTAACTCTAGGCAAATAGCTAGCTTTTAAGAATAACAATAAATGGGAAAGTTTTTGGCTTTCTACTACTTCATCTTGATACAAAAGAATGTGGGAATTTTCCAAAGAAAGGAAGGAAGTAATCAATTTGAAAATAATTAACTCAATTCATGGATGTATAGATCATGCAAAGAAGTAAATTTCAGACACAAACTCAAAGAAACCCCTCCTGAAACAGCTACTTTCATATAAAAATTGAAATACACGAAAAAAAAAATTATTTCGAAACAAATACTTTTATATGAACACTGAATTATACAGAAGATACTTTTCTCCATTCAGTTTGTATTCCAAACAT
>WOGP01002401.1:0-16826 GCA_015342065.1 Leptinotarsa undecemlineata | reverse complement strand
GTTGTTCGATGCATCTCACTATGTTGTCGGGTACCGCAAGGCATCTGAGTAAATGCAAGATGAGCTCATGCGAAATTGTATCAAATGCCTTGCGGTAATCGATCCAGGCCATAGAGAGGTTACGCTTATATTGTATCGAGTCCTTTGTTACACATCTGTCGATGAGCAAGTTCTCTTTACATCCAGCGACCCCTCTCTTCGAACCTCTCTGCTCATATATCCGTTCGAATACTCGGTCAACTGCGGTGAGTATTCGTATATATAAGATGCTTGTAAACAACTTACAACACGAATTCAAGCATGTTATCGATCTGTAATTCTTTGGAATCGACTAATTTCCGCTTTTTGGGAAAAGAACGGTCCGCCCCTCGACAAACCAATCCGGAATCCGTCCAGCCATGAGTTGAAAACTCTGGCCAGATGGCGGTGGGTACTTGGTAGTTTTTTCCACCAATAAGTGTTCAGACGAAGCTCTCTGTTGAAAGCTTCGAACTGCGCTAGGGCCGGAGTGTCTGAATTGAGTGGCTGCGGGTGTTCATAGATATCCTTCCAGAAGGATTCCTCCTGATCAGCGGTCGGCGGATTATCCACAACACGTGAAGGCTCTTGGAATAACCGAGAAGGTTTCTCGCGGAACCTAAGATTTTCCGCGATACTTCTCGCTCGCCTCACTAGTGACTTCTTAGCAGCCACGAGCATTCGTATCCTATCAAGGCAGTGCTGTTTGGTGGTCAGCACTATTATCAGGTGTCAGCATTATTATTATTATTATTATTATTATTATTATTATTATTATTATTATTATTCTATACGAATGTTTGGAATACAAACGGCATAGAGAAAAGTGTTTTTCGTATAGTTCAGCGTTCATATAAAAGTATTTGTTTTGAAAATATTTTTCTTTCATATAAATCAATGTTTACAAGAAAATATCTATTTAGAGAGGACTTTTTTCACTAGTTTGTATCTAAAAGTTACTTTTTTGTATGATCTACACATCTTTGTATAGTTAATTTTTTGAAATTGACTGCTTCCTTTCTTCCTTTTTCTGTATCAAGATGAAGTAATAACTTTCCAAAAAAAACATCATTTTTTATTACACATTACTGAATTTTCTGACAACATTCAGTAACAACTTTGGGATTTTAGACTTCTTATTGAGTAAATGAATTTCTCTCAAAAAAATTATTTCCAACTGATATTTCTACTTTGATCATTTTTCCTATTCGATAACCAACCCATTCTAGTTCTTTCATTGGAAATAATTACTTTGATTAACATAAAACATTATTAGCGGTTCGGAAAAGCCGACGAATTCAATCCAGTATTTGCCTGGAAGGACTCAGGACTTGTTTAGTAATAAACGTTTCCAGGCATTGGAGAAACACTGAGTTGAAACAAATATATCACGAAGGGATAAAAACGCAATTAGGAGAACTGTCCAAGATTAACCTTTGCAAACATCTGCTCGTTTTGTTAACCAGGAAACCGATGTTTTTTCTCACTTTGATTCGCGGCATGAAACGAATAAAACCACCAGAACAGTTTGGAAACGTAGAAAATTCTCACGTAATTAGTTCTGTAAACTTCCAACATACCAAAATAAATCATAACGCACTCGATGCACGTAAACTGCAAATTAATGGCAATTCTAAACGTATTGAAGACATATTTGATTAAATCAAAGCCAAAAGGTGAATGAATTTCATTACGATGTCATCGATAACATAAGCAGATCAAATTTATTCCGTTACATACAAATCGTAATTTATGAATGAATTGTGAGTTTTCTTATAATCTTATCCAGATGGTACTGCAGAGCTCGAAGACAAGTGTCTTACAGCGAAACATCGATGTTTACCAGTGAGCATGACAGTGTTCCATGTTACTTAAATTTTTCCCTTTCATTTACTATATCGTGTAGAAATCCTGTGAATGATATCTGATTCAATTCCATAACGAATGTTAGGAGTACAATCTGAGTGGAGAAAAGTATTTTTTGTATGATTCAGTGTTCAAATAAAAATATTTGTTTGGAAATAATTTTTCTTTTTTGTAATTCAATGTTTATATGAAAGAAGTTGTTTCAGGAAGGTTTTTTTACCAATTTTTATCTGAAAGTTACTTCTTTGCATGATCTATATATCTATAAATAAAATTACTTCTCTCAAACTGAATAACTACTTCCTTTCTTTGGAAGATTCCTATATTTTTCTGTATCAATACGACGTAGTAGAAAACTAAAAACTATCCCAAAAAATTTGTCACTAATAAAAATATAACCCTTTCAAATTCATATTCATATTATTCCATTTATTACGTTTTATACCGTTTCATACCAATGATATCTGTTACAATAGGTCACATACAGATAGCTTAATAGATGAAAATTGATACTTTATACTGAATTAAAAGCTTTGTTCAGTTTCTGAGGTTTGGTCAGTTTACATATGTTTAGTTATTGAACTTTGTTTTGGTGCATAGAGAACATTTCTATCATCGTCTCCAAAGTGTTTTGTTTTCAGAACCGATACGGAACTATTCCAGATCGAACATTGGAGTAGGGACTAATTATAACTTCCAACTTTCACATGCGCACATTTTCTCATTTGTGTGGTATATAAATATGCAATCTCTTTCATTTACTTAACCTCATTTTCATAGTTCATGTCATCAACAATTACAACATGTTTAATTACGATTGCAAACTGAACAATTGAAAAAATTACAATGCATTAAACTACGGAATCATGTATTTTTCTGTTTCAGTTTTTCATCTGAGAGAACTGTGATTTTGTGTTCTTCGCATTGATGCTGAGTCAATTCGAAACTGCTCTTTAACAGCTCTGAATACAGAAGCAGAATAAACTTGAAGTAATCAACTGATAGTTGTGAGTTCTGCAAGTAATAATGTGATTTTTTTATATGTCTCGAAAATTCAATGTTTCCAATATGTAATTCTCATTACGTGAGTACTTCTGACTCATCAATTTGAATAACGTTTCCCTGTCTAATGGTCGGAAGTTTCCGATTGTAAACAACGAATAACAGATACAATAGAATAATGAATAACTGATAAATCCCATATACACAAATTATCATTACCCCCGACTTCCATAATCGCTCAATATCCACATCAAATTAGGCTAAACCTTCCGGTACACCTTGTTCAACAAATTGTTTGTGATTGTCAGGTTTGCCATATTCAAATTATACCTAAAATTATATATAGTCACGAATGATGTCCTTTTGGGACAGTTCCATCATCCGAAAAGCGTTTATTAAGAACACGGGTGATAAATTACAATCCTTTGTTTGGTAAAGGGATTAGGGGTTCCCAAGAGAACATTTGCTTCCGTGAAAATTGTATCTGATGATATAATGAAAGCTGTTTCATGAAATCAACCTATATGAAATTTCATGAAATTATGAGAATATTTTTCCTGCCCCGTCCAATTATCTGATTACCTTTCGCATGTACAGAGTGGGCCTAATTGGACACTTTGAAATGGAAACTCTTGTTTTAAAATATAGTCTGTGGGCATACTTGAAGATTGGCTATAAATCAAATCATCTAAAACAAAAATTCGTTCAGGCCAGTTTTAACACCCTATACGATAGGTAAATAGACTATCAGAAAACAATTACTCCTCTGGGTAATACCACGAAGGGCATTGGATTATATCTGAAGTGCAGGATTCTTCACTGAAGTTATTTCCAGATATGCTGTTGGTGATGCAACTGCTGCAATAAATTTTCAATTATTGGAACACACTTGCAGACCGGTTTCGGGCTGTTTGGTCATTTGTCAGTGCAAGGTAGTATCTGTCATCAACATAAAGTCGATGACTTCCGATAACCGAAAACTAGGTTGAAGCAAACAAGAAACAATTCGTTTGTCATCGCCCCATCTGCCTGTGAACGGGGTAACAACCGCATATCCGAATTTGCTCAAGTCCTCGTATAAAGAAAGAAAACTTACATATATAGTCATTGGGCATACTTGAAAACTGGCTATAAACAAATCATCTGAAGAAACGTTTGTATTGCCAATTGCATACGCAGGAAATTTATTTCCTGTGAAGATTCCTGTGCTGACACCTGTAGGATATAATCCAACGCCCTTCTTGATATTAGCCAGGGGAGTAGTTATTTTCTTATAGGTATCAGTCCATTATCCTTGAGTGAAAGGGAGTTGAGACGGGCCTGAACGAATTGTTCTTTTAGATGATTTCACTCGTTTCAAAACTAGATGAATGAATACTAATGGCTGTGTCTAAGAGTTATATCAATATCTCTCATCGTTTCTGAGTTATAGCATGTTTTTGGAAAATGTCAAAAATTATTTGTTTCTATGAAAACATTTCCAAAGCACTTTCCTTCGTAGAAATCAATGGTGAGAAAAACTTACGAATGAATGAATCGAAGAGTTTTGTATTAAAGTTTATAATTGTAAATTCTTATTGCAAAGCGTTTTCGACTTTTGTCATCATCAGTGCTCACTCGTCAGACAACAGAAGTATCGAAAACGAGGACATAGTACATCTGTAAGATTTGATTTGTATAACACTGATTAGCCAAATAGATATTGAGTCAATGTGGTTCAGTCAATTTATGTCATGAATGACGGACAATTTGCTACCAAGTTGTCGCAAGTTGTCCAAGTTCGATTCATCCATTCTATCGAGTGTATTCAGCTTCCCAATTCTATTGTTACGTTTTTCTCCGTGGGTCTATCAAAAATTGACTATACTGAACAATCAAACTTAACTTTATTTCACTTTTAATACCCAAATACTTCAACTGTTATTTGAATGTCTATCGTTTTACTAGATCACTTTGCATAGCGTACTGTAACGTCCACTTGACTGTCTCTATATTCTTGTGGCTAGCCTTCAAATATCGTAATCAAGTGTTGTAGAAATTTCGCCCGAAGTTCTGTCGAAGTCTGAAGCATTATTCTAGCTGCTTCTCGAGTGGCGGCGCTCTTAGCGCGCTCTTAGCTACGTCATCATTGGTTTATGGCTACCCGTGTCCGCCAGCGTTATTTTCTTTCGGGCATGATTCACAATACAACCCCCTTCTCCGAGGTTGTTTGCCCATAACATCATTTCAAGAGGGGATTCAGCCTCTCAAAGTTGACAACTTTAGGCTTGTTTCTGGGTGACAATTGGATTTTGTACACGAGATCGTTTATCTTTTCTGTTACCAAGTAAGGTCCTTGCTATGCTCTCTGCAACTTGGGACACAAATCTTTCCGACGTTGGGGTTGGTAGAGCCACACTGCATCAATTTTGTCAAATCGTATCTTCATCCTGTCACTGGAAAGCTGGTCCTGGCAAATTCTTGTACAATGTTCAATCTCTCCTTCAGGTTATTCACATACTCTGAAAGAGGAACCTCTTGAGATTCATAGAAAGAACTGCTACGCGCTTCTAGGAATGGTGTCTAACCTGTCGCGTCATGTTGGGGAGAAATCAATTTATCCCAGTCAGGTGCGATTATGCCTCTCGACCATTCCATCGGATTGTGGGTGAAGAGCAGTTCTTGTTCTTGTCTTCTATATTCCCATCAGAGTCATCATTTACTTTCATAAATCCGGTTAGAAGTTGCGGCGCTGATCAGAGTGTAGTTCTTGGAGTACTTTGTGTCTGGCAATTATGTTCTGCAAGAGGGCTTCTCCTACTGTTTTAGATTTTTGGTTGGGCACGACTACTATTTCAGGCTATTTGGAAAAGTAGTCCATCACAACCATAAGGTACTTGTTGCCGGATATGGTCAAAGGGAGTGATCCCAAAATGTCGACTGCCATTCTGTCGAAAGGGCACTCACTGAGGTACTGCTTCAACTTTCCTCTCTGCCTTGTCTTCGGACCCTTTCTCAAAGAGCACAGGTCACAGCGCTCATACCACTCTTCCATGTCTCGATGGCAATTGACCCAATAGTACCTCTCACGCACTCTCACTAGAGTTATACTTATTCCGAAATGCCCCCCAGTGCGACCATCGTGAAGCTTTTCGAAGACACGTCTTAGGAAGGATCATCTGGAATTTGTGAGTCCTTCCATCCGGGCTTTCCCATTTCCGAGTACGTAGGTTATCTCGAATACTCATGGAGTCCCATTGGAGCCAGTAACATTTTTCCTGCTGGCCGTTCTTGGAAATCTCTTGCTATTCCGGTCTCGTTCTTTTAGCAATCCATTCTCGTACAGTTTTTGAGACAGGATTCTCCTTCTGCGCTACGATGATGTCTTGCCTCATCAGAAAGGTAGTGTCACCCTCACAGGTTGTTAACGACCTTTCCACACCATGGTCAGGTGATTCCTCAAATTAGCTGTCTGTATCCCTAGACAAGCGACCCCTTCAAGCTCCACTTCAAGTTCCCTTTCAACCCCATCAAACTTCTCATAGACTATTTGTTTCAATACCTTATTCCTGAAATACTTTTCCAAATTCTTCCTTAATCAATTCCTATACTTCCCCTTTACTCACTTGGAAAGATTTCAAATCTTCGAATAAATGAAGGAACATCTTAGTGTCTTTTTCTTGTTTCTTGTGAATATTTACCGATAATTTACGATATTCATCTCTGTGTTTTTCTTGTTTTTCCAGAATATCTAGTAGTAATTCACAATCTTTGTTTTGACGTAATCATTCTTCCTGTCTTCTGCGTTCTTCATTTTTCTCCGCGCTGGCTTTCAAATCCTTGTACATTTTCTCAAGTTCGTAGTAATCGACTCTCATTATGTTCATCATCAAACAATAAATTTTCAATCAATTATTCCACTTCCGGCACCAAACGTTACATTTCTCCCCGCGGGTTGACCAATAATTGACTACACTGAATAATCAAACTCAACTTTATTTCACTTTAAATACATCAATAATTATACCGCACTGTAACGTCCACTTGATTGTCTCGATATTCTCGTGGTTAGCCTTCAAATATCGTAATCAAATGTAGAAATTTGGCCAAAGTTCCGTCGAAGTCGGTAGCATGATTCTCGCTGCTCCTCGAATGGCGTGGAATCATTATACATTCGAGCGCTCTTAGCTACGTCACTATTGGTTTATGGCTACCAGTAGCGGCCGGCGTTATCTTCTTTCGGGCATGATTTACAACACTATTCTATTTACTTTTTCGAATGAGATTTCGATAGTTATCGATGAAAAACTATTTTTTCAATAAGACCCTCTATATATTCCTGCCAAATTTTTATTTAAGTAGTGGAGATACTCATCAATTAGTGGTTTTTGTTCAATTTTTAAACACATTCGCAATGAAGTATAAGAACTATGAAAAATTGGATCAGATTGTCTTATTTATATAGACCGGGAAAATGAATCCCAAAGGATCATTATTTGGAAAGTTCTGCTCCAAAACTGTTTAACCTCGAACTGAGAATTCTAAAGCACCAAAGTTATGTGACTCAAAAATAACTGGGCTGCTTATAGTGAAACAATATTTGTATTAATAAACGTAATTTTTCAAGTTACTGCCATTTTTCTAATGGCAGTAACTTGACAGTCACTCTGACATCTTCCTAATCATAAACAACATTGGAAGTTTACCAAAACTCATACAAAAGGGATCAAAATGGATAATAAAACAGATATATTACAATTGAATCACAGTTAGGATAACGTAATTTGCTTGCCTGTGCCTGAATTACCAAGTTTTGCAAATTATCAGGAATCATTTCGCAACTTAATATTTAGTTCTCAAAACTCAATTGTAAATATTATATCCAAAAAACATTTCATTGTAAGATTTTCACTAAACAGCTTTACAAAAACGCAACACATGTTTCGCCATGCAATGGCTTCTTCGGACATGTCTTTTCTAACTAAATTCTACATACTCAAAGCCAAATGTATTTTTATAATTTGAAGTAACTAAATTTCAAGTACCTGAGTTTCACCCAGTCATTGGAAGTTTTATGTGTACCTGTGTTTTATAATGAATTAAATAACCTGACCGATTCTACCAGTTTCCAAAATTGAAAAAACATTTAGAAACAGGGAGTTATCCAATTCTATTTGGTCATTCACTAATTTACCCGAATTTTCGAATTCATTCATTTCTAGACATTCTGAAAGATTGACTTTCAAACTTTTTTCTTCTGAATATACACACATTATATCTATGATTGAACTCATGTTCTCCTGCTGAAAGGTGGTTTACTTGGAATTGGTCTTTCTTCTCAAGAAACTACTTCTATTCTCCCTAATTCAACAGTATAGTTTCATTTGATGAAGTAGAATTTATTAAGAAATCAAATCGCCGTAATTGTGAAAATATCTGAAAGTTTCAGGTCTGAGAAGGTTTGCCTATGCTCAAATTGAGTTCAGTTTCATTTATTTTGATATCAGTATTGCAATGAATGAACAGTTTCCTAAAACAATAATTTTCTCAAAGTTCTGTGGAAAACACTTTTTCCAAATCAGATCAAAAATACTGTCCTTCGACACACGTTTCATCAATCAAGTTAGCATCATCAGATAGAATAGCTTCCGTTATCTCCTATGATACTAACATGGCTAACCAAATGCGCGTCTAGAGAATGTATTTTCGTTCCGGTGTGAAAAAGGGTTTCGAAAAGATTCGTACTGTCATTATGAATACGTCTGGGGAAGCTACAGTAAAATGAAACATGTATTTCATTTTGTAAACTTTCCAGTGGAAATCTCAAAATGAAGTGTTACTTGAATACGTCATCGGTTTTCCTCAAGTATCGGGGAATAGATTAATTTTTCGCAAATCGAGTGAGTCTTCAATAGTCTTTCAGTCTGATCCAATGTAAAAGTTTCAAGTCACTTTTTATTCTGCTTCAAAGGTGAAATTGGTGAATGTTTTCATACAGAGAACTGGATTATTGATAACTGAGAATTTGATGTATTATCAGTTATACAAAGATTCAGAGATCAGTGACAGTATAATTTTAAATTTTCTACCCTTATAGCTTTCAGATATTTTTCATAGGTACGTTTATTTTGTACAGAATTGTTCACTGATCCTGTTTCGCTAATATGGAGAAAAAAAATTTACTGAAAGTGAACGAGCCAATTGATAAATCATCATTAGGAAAGACACTGGTAAATGCATATATTGAGCAGAAACGTTATATGTAATGGAAGTGATTATATGAACTCCATTCTACTGTAAAAAAATAAAGGTGAGCAAATTCATTTTCTTTTTATTTGTTCCATTTTGGGGTTATTGATATCTATCGAAGATCCAATAATAATACATCATCTCCATAATCTTTTCCACCTTTCACTATAAATTCCTAATGTATGAACCTTTCTCAATCAATAACAATTATTATATTTGATAGTCATTTTTTTCCAACCGTTTACTCATAGGTTGAACCCCTCATTACTGTTCAACAACTGAGGCGTAACCGCAAAGTTTCTATCAATATTGTCTACCAACCCCCAAGCAAATATATGGCAATTGAAATAATGAGCTGCTTCATCTTCAATTCATATTTGATGATGTTGGAAATATATTTTACCAGGGGTATTAATTTTCAGATTAACTTATAATGCAAGACACATTAGAAAATCAATTTCGATACCACTCTTCGTCATAGTGTAAGTTGAGTGAAATCAAATATTGTTGACCTAATTTTTTATTATATTCAGAAATAAAGTGGCAGCTATGATTTCCGTAGAGACTTAAAACGTATGATCAGACACGTTTTATACTATGATAAATTTTACACTTTGTACTTTGGAAAAGTTTTACAGTTCTTTTGTGTATATGAGTGTTTTTGAAAATCATACAAAGTTGATTCTTCGAGTCAGAGTGATTTGTAGAGTATAAGAGAAGAAAGAAAAGTTGAGTAGGTACTTTTTTCTTGTTTCCTTGGTGATTGTTACTTTTCACAATGCTATGAGCTATGGGATCCATTGATAATTAACACGACAGAAAATATGTTTTCGGTAAACATATTTTTGAAAATACCCCAATAACAAATAATTCGTCAAATATTCAGACAAAATGTCTAACAGGAGGTTTTCAAATTCAATTTGATGTTAGCAAAAAATATGAATACGGCTCTGTTTCAACAGTGGGAACAGAGTGACTCAAACCTCAAAAACTCAAACCTCAAAAACTCAAACTTCATTGAGATTTGAGGCACCCTACATAGGGCATTTCTTTAATGTCCCCGCTTTCAATTTTTTGAACAGGTCAACTTAAAAAGTTCAAATTTGAAATAATGAAATTAATACATGAATACTTCATTTTGAAGTGAAATTGATAGATGAAACTTTTAAGATGGGAAAAAAATTGAATGGAAAGGGGGTCTTGTGATACATCATTTTGAAGCTCCTGACGAATACTTCATAACCCTACAATATGAAGTCAATATCTTCACCTGCTACAAAACGGCGGAACATTTAATAATTTCCTGAAGAAAAATATATCAATTTCGATATTTCTAGAAATATTCTTTTTTATCTGCCGTATGGCAGTTCTAACCACCCGACAAGTTTTGTTAAGGTAATTTTTGTTTATAAAAACGACAAAAAATGTCAGTGCGACAATGAACATCATTGTTAAATTAGAATACTGTCATTTAGTTTTCGGTTTTCTCAATCTCAAGAAAGAATTAACGTTTGGGCAGGAATTTTCGGGAAACTATATTGAAGGACCTCCATTTAATGAGCAGAATTCAACAGGGGAACTGTATTTGAATATGCTGGAAACTACTGTTGACCCTCTCATGACTGAAATCGTCGAAGCGAATCCTAATGAATTCGATGATTATATTCCCAAAAGATGAAGCACCCCTACATCACCCCAGACAAGTAAGAAACTATTTGGATACTTTCTACTTTTCCCAGTCGTTGGATTTGCCGTCGGGGTCCTACAGAATGACCAGCCCGCTCGGTGTGTTTGACACCTTTGGACTTTTTTATGGAGCTATTTGAAGCAAAAGGTGTACGAAACTGAGCCTGCTTCAATATTGGATATACGGCAGAGAATACTAAATATTTGTAGAGATATTGACGTTACTGTGTTCGAAAATGTCCAGCGTGAAATATCGGATAGGTTGTTCATATGTCAAGAAGTTCAAGGCAACCATTTCGCGTATCTTCTGAACTGACCTCAAGCTCATTACCTCGTATTATGTTGTTAAATGTCAATGTATTCAGGCAATTATTAAATGTTGCGCCATTTTGTAGTAGGTGAAGATATTGACTTCATATTCTAGGGTTGTGAATTATTCGTCAAGAGCTTTAGAATGATGTCACAAGACCCCCTTTTCCATTCAATTTTTCCACAGATGGCGCCCAGTCGCTTTCTTGAAAGTTTCATCTGTCAATTTCACTTCAAAATAAATAGTCATGCATTTATTTCATTATCCCAAATTTCAATTTTCAATAAAAAGGGGAGACATTGAAGAAATGCCCTGTATAACTGTAATGAAGGACCTCTAATTTTGCTACATAGTTTTGAAACATCACATCTTTCCCATAGGTCCCTAATCCATCCAGTGAATTTTGTGAAGAGAAGGGCAATTTCCAGTTTACTTCATTTCATGAAAAATTAATGATCTTTCAGATATAAAATATATTCAGCAATCTGTATCGTACAAGCTGACCAGAAAAAACTTTTGCGTGTCTGTAAAAAGGTATCAGAAGAGAATTTCTTGAAGAACAACAAGGTGGAATCTCTTGCATGAATATTTCATAGAAAATTCCTCAATCGCTATACATTTCACCCCATTTCCTTCGCCATTTCTTTTATATTTTCATGTTAAGGGATAGGAGTTTGAATTAAATGAATTTGAAATATAAAAAATATTATGGAGCGCAGAAAAAACATTACCAAACATTGGAGCTGCAATATATATTTCATAACTTCGAATACAGAGAACTAAGAAGCAATAGAGTATGCGTATTATAAAAGTTATGCACTTGCACTTGAAGAAAACCTTTAGGGTGCTCTAAGACCGATGCCTGTGTGAAAGTAGGGAATCAAGTTGGATTTGTATGGCTGTAGATCGAATCTATTTGGAGAAACATTCTCAAGAAGAAATTTATATATTCTCTCCAAATGAAAGAGTTCGTAAACAGTGAAAATTGAGGTGTACTGAGTTGAACCTCAAAACGATGAGCAGCCTCAGTCCGTCGCGTACGTCTGATACTTACCGTGGAATCAAATGTGCCAAGTCACTAGAACACTTTCTATTGTTCTAGAACATCAAGGTTGCAAGTGATGCTCGGTTCTCTAATCAGGCGGATGGCTCTTTTCTGGATGAAATCTACCAGCTACAGGGTATGCTTAGGGGCGGAGCTTCATACATCAGAAGAATACTCCAAAGAAGGTCTGATCAGAGCTTCATAAAGCATCAAAATTTGCTGAGGTGTGTACAGTTTTCTGGTTCGGAACAGTGTTCCAAACTTTTGAGAAGCAGCCTGTGCAATCCCAGCGACATGATTGTGCCGAGACATATTGGTGTTAATTTCAACCCCCAACAGACCTATCAGAGCTGAAAATGGAACTGTCTGTTCTGGCAGCATTATATTGTGTTCGAAGACATTTATCTTTTTGGAGAAAACGGATGCGTGGGTTTTTGTGGTATTGACAAGATAAGTTGGCTATCGTCTGCAATATGTATTGGATTCTTAGTTTATTCCAATGAGTCGTCTATATACAATAAAATAAGAGTTGGGGACAATATGGATCCTGGGGAACACCAGCATTAATGATGAAAGTATTAAAGAGATATCCATCTACAGCCACTTGCAGGGAACGTTCTTTCAGGAAACGGAAGAGCCATACAGAAAAATGATCTAATAACAGCATTGAAGTTTGGACAGCCTCAGACTTTCAATGTTTTTTCGAATGCGTTATTCCAAATATGGGATGTAGTGATCATAGCAGAAAGTGATTTTTTTTTAAATGGGATATATGGAATGAAATATTGAAGGATTACGGAATGGCGATGAATAAATACCAAAACATTGGTAATGACAATAGATGAAAACAGAAAATAGATACGAATAGCAATAGTAGGAACAATAATAGAACAAGTAACATCGTAAAAATATCTCGAAGTTATAATAGATGAGAAGGAAACACAAGCTACAGATATTAACAACAGGATCGAGAAAACATTGAAATTTTATTACGCCATGAATAAAACATGCATTAATTAACAGGATAGTGATAAGACACAAAACGAAACTGGAAGTATTTAAATCCATATGCAGACCCGGGTTAACATACGGCTAAGAATCATGGATACTCACAGAACAGCAAAGAATAGGAAACGAATTACGAAGATCGGTAGAATAAGAAATGTGCACATAAAAAAACTCAAAGTACATATAATAAGAGAATAATAGAAAGAAAGACGACGTAACTGGTGGGAACACTTGTATCGAATGAAAGAGACAGGACTAACTATAGCGTCATTGAGACACATTAGGTTGCAAAGGTTAGATGGTACGAAGAAAAAAATGTTATATAATACATACCTTTTCATCGGTGGGGGAAGCGGCTATAGATGTTCAAATATGTAAAAAAATACTGTTGCATAATACTCAAAAAAATTTAATTTTTTATAATCAATTGATTAATTAATGAAGAAAAGAGAAATGAAACTTTCTATGTTTTTTACCACTTTTATTTGTAACTGATGTTAATGCAGTTTCATCCTATGAGGACATTTTCAAACGTATACAATATATAAGTTTGGAAATGTCCTCATAGGACAAAAGTGCAGTAACGTTAGTTACAAATGAAAGTGGTAAAAAACATAGAAAGTCTAATTTCTAGTTTCTTCATTATGATTTTCTACCACGTAGTAATGGCTTCATCCATCAATTATTTGATTAATTAATAATAATCTTCATCTTCATCACTAACGAGTCTCTGTGATCAGCTGTAATGGCGTCATGGCAACAGAATTCAGAGTGGGGACGGTGTGAGAGAGTAATAGATAGAGAAAAAGTGAATAAAGAATGGAGGAATAGAAACTTGGAGAGGGAAATATAGGTATCACACAGCTGCACGCATTAAACTTTATCGACGAATTTTTGGTATTTCGGCTTACGGTAATCGTCAGATTATATATTTTTCGTTATCCTTGAATTATTTCCTTCAAAATAAAAATAAATAACTACGCTCGGGAATGTCGAATTGACGTTATTTTTTTACAACTTTGCTATCCTACCCTTTCTTTGCGTTATTCTCAAATTATCAGATTACTGAAATATACACTTTTTAGCAGGTAATTAACTCACCCTGCCTTAATCTGACGCGCTCGAGAATTTCTGATGATCAATTTTTTTTTACTAACCTGATGCTTCACCCCTCACAGGCGGCCTTATATATGGGGCTCATATTTGGTGGAGGTACTTAACCAAGTACGAGGTATCCCCCTGTATATTAATCTGCCGCGCTTTAATAAATCCCGAAATCCCCGCTTGGGCTCCCCTATTACTAGAAAAATTTGGGAATCGAGAGTCAAGAAGAATAAGAAAATGGGTAGACCAATGAAAACAGGATGAGAAAATATCATAAGACAGTAGCAATAGTATGAAAAGAAAAAATGGAAATCAATTTGCAAAAATAGTTGTTAAGAAAAATGTAATTTGTGTTTGTTATAACTCACCCTACACCATTGTACGGTAGAAGGGTGCGCCTGTTGATCTTCGTTTCCGAAAGCCATATTGATGGTCTCTCAAGATGTTAAAAGCCTCCCAATTTTTAAGGATATGGTGATTTACGGCTTTCTCCATGATTTTCGATATCACTGATAGCGAAACGACTGGTATTTTTTTGCCCTCTTTGGGATTAGGATGAATTCGAGCGATCTTCCAACAAGAAGGAAAAACCCCTTTCTTGTAAGATGGGTTGGAAAGTCTGCAAAATACTGGTGCGAGTTCATTTGCGCACTTTTGAGTACGATGACGAGTACTTCAGGACCAGATGCCTTGTTGACATTGAGCAGTTTCAGAAATCACTTGGCATTCTAGATTCAAGTGTGGAAATAGTGGGTGGTGCCGCAGTGATTACAAAGATATATAGAAATCGAAAATATAGACGCTGCGGCGGTAGACTTGTTGAATACTTGTTATTGATCTTCTGCTTGTTTCATTAAATTTAAAAAGCGGTGATAGTTTTACGTTGTATGCTCACTGTGAACAGTATATATCGACCGCACACTGAATACTGAGTCATGCGAAGCCAGGTGGAGAATCGTTTGTCCGAAATACGTCTAGCAGCGCTGTGTGTTAGAGTGAGGAGAAAGGGAAGCCAGACATTCTGGCTACGTTATGCATTACGTTACCAAGTGGTTTACTCTTCCATAAGAAGTTACCCTTTCAAAAATTGAACGAAGTCGCACAAAAGACTATAGGGCTTGTCCTGGTAGCCAGAAAAAACTTCTTGGACCTCAGCACATTCAATAATCAATGACTGAAAATGTACATATCTAACAGTAAACGAAGTTGGTAACAGAAATAAAATACAACTGAACACAACTTCTCCAAACCCCAACCGTAAAAAGTCGTTCGTAAAACATCGTGACTGGATTTTTCATTCCTCCCAACGATAGACGAAATAGAACAACGTCGTAAAACGGGCGTCCAAGAGTTCAAAGGTTGTGTAAGATTCCACTCGATAGAGAGAGTAAATCCGCGGTAGTTTTGTGGAATGGAAATCCTTTTTTGCGTCGTAATTCACATCACATGCTGAGAAATTTAAAAAAAACGTGAATAGGATTTATTTTGAATTGATGAGTATAATTTTAATTCATTCATTCATTTTAGAGATTCTGATTTTATCAAATATAAATTGGTTTGAAGCTCTCGTTGGAAAGTAATAAATTGAAAATCATAATGAAAGGTGGAACTAGCAGCAAATGAATCCAAAGTTAGTAATATTCCCAACCACCAAAACTGCAACACTTTTTTCGAACGGCGTTTCACCAACCAAATTGGAGTCTTCATGAGATGGAGTACACTTTGAAACTGGGGTATATTCATATCTAAAAGTTTCATATTCAGAAGTATATCAATGATTTTGGATACCCATTCCCAGGAAATTTCTATTTCACGAACACACAACATTCACAAATCTAGCAAGTCGCTGCCATTCAGTTATCTTCGCCATGAGTTCTCCTGTTTAGAAACTTGCGGAATGTCTAACCAAACAATTTTGAACTCCCTCAATTCCACAATTGACTTCAAGTGTTGTTGATTCACATTATTATATAGTTGGAATTGAGGGTGTAATTAGAGTAAATATTTGAAAGATTTCATGACGGTCGATAGTTTCAGTGAAGAAGTTATCGAACACCATATACAACTAATAAAAATCTGCATGTAACGAAATTGTTTCCAGTTCAATAGCTATAACTACATACAGCACGATGGTACGGAGGTGGGAAACCCACAATACTCATTCACAGCTAATCTGTTCAAGAGCAGATTTGAACTGGAAGCAAAAGATAAATTGAATAACTTTCATGGAATCGGATCCAATATGCAGATGACGTATTTGTTTTTTGATACAAAAAATCTAAGGTAGAGTCTAACAACAAATCCTCAAATATTAAATATAAATTTAAAAAAATATTCAAATATGGAATTGATAACAACTAGGAGTTGCCATTCTTCGATTTCTTATTGATTAGGTAGATAGATAGATAGATTTTATTGAAGCTTTCAATTTCAACAGTTGAATTAGCTTAGGTCATAATTCTTAAAGATAAAGATATAAATATTTCGAATATTCTAGAATATTAAAACACCTACACAATGTGAAAAGTACAAACACAAAAATATATACAAAAATGTCAA
>WOGP01002400.1:0-16827 GCA_015342065.1 Leptinotarsa undecemlineata | reverse complement strand
AAATATATATATATATATATATATATATATATATATATATGATATATAATGATGAAACTGAAAAATCATGGGGAAATCACAGACATATAAGTTGTACTCCCATCGATTATTAATTGGAAGAATACATCCTTCAAAAACAACTAAAGAAACATTATTGAAAAGAAGACAAAAGAAAGTAGGTTTACTGGCCAAGAGATATTGCTTAGAATGAAGCAGAAAGTCATGAGGATCATTTAATTGTACAATGAGTAGATAGTTACTTCCATGATGCAGTTGTCGTAGCAGAGGACATTGATGTGTAAGTGGCATTGATGGATTTGGTACCTGATGATGAAGAACTGTTTTTTAACCAGTAAAAAATAATGCTTTACAACAAGTTTATTTGACGAAAGCCATAATAATGACACATTCTGATAATATAATATATACTTTTTTTCATTGCATAGATTTAGTGGATGTTCCACACCCCTTTATAATAAAAGGAGAAATGATTTTATTATATATTTGAACAATTATCAAAAGATACGTGTAGCAGTCAACACTTTTATTGTTAAGGACCACGGGAAGGAGTACTTTTTGATGTAAGTATTGATTGTATTCTTATAATATAGCTACTGTACATAATTGTCGAAAACTAGAATAGACTGCAATTAAAATATCTTATAGCATTAGCCCCAAATATCAAGAACTACTATTTTGATTGTAAATGATGAAACCAGCACTTGGATACTCTACAGCGATTAAATTGAAATATTGTAAGGACATCTGTAAGCAATGCCATATTATATTCACCTGAGAAAATGACGCAAGTATCACAATAATTAACTATGATTTTCCCAATTCACTGTAGAACCTTCAGGTCTTCACCTCTGACAGAAGGTGCAGCAAAATAGCATATCAAATGCATAGTGGAGTTGGTAAAAAATGTACAGTTGGTATTGCCTTTGCACTCGCATATTTTAGTAAACGGAGTCTATTCAACTGACATATTCATGGAGAAGAGCTCTAGTGCACAAGAGCTGATGCTAGCAACTAGCTCTTAGGAACTGTCTGATTTGTCCCATCCAAAATCTTCTGGTGATAACTTCAAGCCACCACCGTCAGTGAGTTATGTCCTGGTTCCACTTGAAACACTGAAGATAAGCCCTTATCGATGCCAGATCTTGTTAGAAGAAAGTTCTTATCTTGACATATCTTTTTAAGTAAAGATTAACTATCGCACAGCTGTTACGTCGATAAATGTCGTTTTGGAGACATGAAGTGAACAAATGAACGTTTTTGAGTTAGTCACTGACATATTCACTGACAATGTAGTCCAGAATTTAGCCAAAGCTTCTAGTAGCGTATCACTATGCTACCAGAAAAAACATAGATTAACAAAATTGAGGATATTTTAGTCTTAATATATACTGAACTCACTCTCTAAACGATGACCATGCTGACCCATGCTGGTCACTAACATAATACGATAACAAAATATATCTGAACAAGCATGTAAATATACGTTCTCAAAATCTTCTTACTAAGGCATATTTATTTTTCTTTTAGAAAAATAAAAAAGTACTTTTTATGA
Source organism: Leptinotarsa undecemlineata (assembly GCA_015342065.1). Classification (NCBI taxonomy): domain Eukaryota; kingdom Metazoa; phylum Arthropoda; class Insecta; order Coleoptera; family Chrysomelidae; genus Leptinotarsa; species Leptinotarsa undecemlineata. The sequence goes on along the minus strand of WOGP01002400.1, from coordinate 15,254 downwards.
GAAAACGGTTGATACTACATAAACAGGTGTCCCCTATAACCTTTTTTGGGTATAATCTGTATAACTAACTTTTCTCGTAATTCTATATATAAATAGAAAAACAGGAGCAAAGAGATTGAAACTGTATACACACTTTTATCAGGAAGGAAACTAGAGATTTGTTTGTAAATTTGGCAGGGGACTAAAATTATTTATACTTATGTTTGAGTTTATTCGCCCCAATTCACCAATACGAACCTGTCCTCGCGAGAAAGAAACCCTTACGACTTACGATTGTAAGTAATACTATTTGAACCTACCTGGTAGCCCGTCCTAACTAACCGCAGAGTCGGCAGAATCATATCGTGTAGTATCGATGCGATAACAGTGCCTTCGTTCCGAGTTACAGAATGGTAAGACTCAATTATTTGCTTACTCATTAGAATTTAATTTATTTTGTTAATAAATCATTGAACTTCATAAATGCATTGGGGTGAATAACTTGGGGGTGGACGACTTGTTGCTCATTTGTTTGTCGTTTCAGATAAATGTGTTGTGTTATTTTGAAGTAAGGTTTCTCGTGTCTAGCGACTGGATACATTGACCTTGAATTTTGGTTTTGGATAATTGGATGAATACCGGGGTCAATGAACAATTTAAAAAAAATATTTGGTTGAATGTATTGACGGTTAATTCATTTGGTTTATTGGTTAACGGCTAATTGCTCCATATGTACGGGTGTTCCCAAAAGTACCAGGCCCAACAAAGAAAACACAAAAAAAAATTAAAAAATTGTATTTATTTTTCAAAACATAATATCCTTGCAACTCCATATACTCTTCCTAGCATAATAAGTTCGATACTGAATTCCAGTAGTTCGGACTTCCATTGTCTAATATTATATAAAATGAAATCCCTAAAATCATCAATACAAATGACAAATTAAAAACGATAGCTGAAAATAATAATTATATTGAGCAAAAAAACCCGGAAATGAAATTTTAGTGAAATGAAATATATATAAAAAATAGAACAATTAAATAGAAAAAAAAACAATAAAAAATAAAAATTAAGAGATTCCAAGCAAAAGTTACTACAAGACGTTTCGATTGTTAGTATCCACAATTGTCTTCGGGAGATGACTAGACTGATTCCTCTGAGAGATGACTATTTACGGTAATCATCAAGACTAAGAGCGGCACCGCACATTGGGGCTAATGTTGGCGCCAACTACGCTCATCCAATGTGTGGATAAAGATTTATGATGTTAGGACTTGGCGTCTTGTGTCGGTTTTTTGACGAGACATCAAAGGAAATTTGTCCCAATGTTTGTGTTTTCGGTCACACATTGGCGTGTAATAAATCGTCTCTTGACCTTTTCAGTCTTTATTATTATTTAAAGTAAATAATGTTTACCAGGAGATATGGTCAAATGAAAACGTTTTAATGTTTTTGGAGTTTTACCAAGCGGAACCAGTTTTATGGAATCCAACAGTCAAAGACCACAATAATTCCGACATGTTGACTCTGCTTGGAGCTAACTGAACTTGGCTTCAATAACTTCCAATGTCTGGATGCTTTTAAAAATAATACCGCCCAACGTTGGTGCCAACACTGGCCCCACTGTGTGGTTCCTGGGTAATACGAAGGAAGTTCGAGAGTAGGAACTAAACACCGTCAAAAATGATCTTCAATGGAATGGCTACTTCAAAGCGATGGTGAAAAAGACTTGGCTTAAAGACAGCAAGAGCCTCGCAAAGAAGAGAAGCTGTCACAATCAGTGCTTGCACTTTCCTATATCAGAGGATTCTCGGAAAGGATAAGAAGAATTGGGTCCAAGTACAACATTAGAAGTTGCTTCGTATCCGGAAAAACGCGACTGCGATTCCAAGAATTGCATTTACCGGATACTCTGTGAGTGCGGAAAATCATATATCGGTGAAACTAAGAGGTAATTGAAAGTTCGCATTCCCGAGCCCAAGAAACTCACACAGCGAGGGGAAAGCAGCAAACAGGAATAGCAGAACATGTTTGGACCCACCAACATAACATCGAGCGCTTTCAAGCTGAGATCATCAACAGGGAGGAACACTGGTTTAGGAGGAAATTCAAAGAAGCCGCATACATGTTATCCAACAATATATTCAGCCAAGCAAGCTTAGAGATACGCAACATATGGAAATATATATCAAAGCGAAAAATAGCCAACTCCCGCCAAATTAGTCCGTTCATCACCCGAAGACGATTGTGGATTCTTACAATCGAAACGTTGTGAACTAACTTGGCTTGAAATCTCTTAATTTGTATTTTTCATTGTTTTTTATTTTTTGTTTAATTTTTCCATTTTTTTCTTATAATTTATTCCACTATAATTTCATTTCAGGGTTTTTTTGTTTGATATAATTGTTATTTTCAGTTATTGTTTTTAATATTTCATTTGTATTTTTTCTTTTCGGGATTTCAAATCATTTTATGAAATATTAGATAATGGAAGTACAAACTAATGAAATTCATCATGAAACATTGTCAATCACATACAAATAAAAGTATGATACTGTTTTTATAAGAACTGTCTGGCTTCTCAAAATAGCCAAAGTTCCAAGTTTAGGAACACCAAATAATCCAAGGGGATCCAATCTGACAAATAGGGTGCATGAGGTAGCAATTCAAACTTCAATTTGTTGATTTTGGTCATTGATATAATGGATTTGTGAGCTGATTTTTTTTTTCTTGATGAACTGCGGCCGTTTCCGCTTGATTTCTTCACTAAAACGTTGCAATAATTTCTCATAACACTCGACGTTGACATTTACCTTATTAAAGATAGCCAATGAAAAGTATCTCACGCGCATATCAAAAAAGCAATATCATGAACCTGCTTGCTGATAAAACGGTCTTTGCCTTCTTTGGAGCCGGTTTTCCTTTTTGAGGCCACTTTTTTTATTGTTCTTTTGTCTTGGGGGTAAAGTGAGAGACCCATGTTTCATCTACCGTCATGAAACGACGAGAGAATTCTGCTTTGTTGCTGTGAAACTTCGGTAAATACCCATTTGAAACATCTTCACAACTCTGTTTTTGCTCGAGTGTGATCAAATGCGGCACCCATCTTGCACACAGCTTTCTCATGTCCGAATTTTCAGATAATATACTATACCGTACTGTTTGAAATGTCTGCTAACTAGCGTACTTTTAGTCAACGATCATTCAGTACCGCTTTGTGGATTTTCTTCAACGTTAATGGAGTCGTCATCTCATTTGGTTAACCACCACGATGCTGTTCTTGGCAAAGAACGGTTACAACCAATGTTAGCAAATGTCAGATTTCTAGATAAACCAAAAGATAACGGTACAAAACATGTATAAAATAAGTAGGAATTCCTGTGACAAAAACCACCTCAAATTCACAAATACTCTTCAACAAATTAATTTGAATACTCTATACGACATTCGAAACGTTGATGAAACTTGCGAGTACTTTGATAAGCATATTCAAGACTGTTTTGAAAATGCATTTCCTCTCAAAAAAATTAAAATCGATAAGAACAGATCATTCAAACGGTGGATAACCACAGGAATTAAACTATCATATAAATTTAAGAAGTTTCTGATAGAAAAATTTTCTGATGCCGAAACTCAGGCGTACATTCATAAATATACTACAATATTGAAAAACACTATGCAGAGGCAAAAGTTATCTATTTTTCCGACCTCATTAAATCGTCTGACAATCAAACAAAAACAGCATAGAAACTGGTGAACCATTTGACAAATAAAAAAGGCAAAGATAAAAAGAATATCGAAATCGAAAAGGACGGCATAATAATTTCCAACCCACAGCAAATTGCTGAAAAATACAAATACTTTTTTGAGAATACAAATGCCAACATTGTTCTACACAGAAATACAGAAAGGTCAAACAATTTCTATTTATAAAATGTTAACTTTAACAATATCTATTCTTTTTTCTTCGCACCAATAACAGAAATTGACGTTTCACGTTGTTTTTCGAAACAAAAACCGAAATTTTCAGCAGATAATGATAATATTTCAATGATACTGATTAAAAAAAATATTGAACATCTGAAAGTACCCCTAACATTTTTATTCAATAAGTCATTAATTGAAGGAAAATTTCCCGAGTGTTTCAAAACAGCAATTATTGTACCCATCTTCAAAAAGGGTGACAAATTGAATATCAACAATTACCGCTGCATCTCCTTACTTTCATGTTTTTCAAAGTTATTAGAGTACGTCGTGAATAAACAAATAAATAAGTACCTCAACCTCCATAATATTTTAGAGAAATCCCAATTAGGATTCAAATCTGACTCGAGTACGTCCGACGCTACATTTACCTTGAACGCATTTATCAAACAATGAAAAACAAACAGCATTGTCTAGAAATTTTTTGCGACCTGACCAAGGCTTTTGATTGCGTCAATCATGTGCTACTGCTGAAAAAACTTTATTACTACGGTTTCCACGGATGAGTATATAACTGGCTTCGTTCTTACCTACTTCATCGCAAAATGTCAGTCAAAATATCGCATTTCAGTAAAAATATCAATACATTTTTTTACCATTACTCAGATATGGGGCACATAAAAAAATGGTGTACCACACGGCTCAGTATTAGGACCAACTCTGTTTTTATTATATATTAATGACCTGACATTCAATTTTTCTACAGCACACTTTTCACTGTTCGCAGACGACACCAGCAGTATGATCGTTCAAGAATTCGATCAATCCAATCTTCATAACACTTCAAAAAATCTCATGTACCACATACAGGATTTCTTTTCTGCCAATAAATCACGTCACAATCTTTCTAAAACTAACTCCATGTGCTTTCAATTTCATAGCTATATTCCAGTATTTGATATTGAAATCAATGAATATTCCGACAAATTCTACAAAGTTTTTAGGAATCCATTTGGATTGCAACCTGAGATGAACAGAACACGTTAGTCAACTGAGCAAAAACTCTACAAGTTCCTTTATGCAATTTGAACTATCAAGCAGAACCTAGACGTATTAGCTGCCAAGACGGTCTATTTTGCCAACTTTCACTCCTCAATGAAGTACGGCATCGAATTCTGGGGTAATTCGAAAGATGCAAAAAATATTTTCATTGTTCAAAAAAAGGCAATACCAATTCTATGTAACCTCACACCAAGAGAGTCCTGCAGAAACAATTTCCATAAATTAAATATCCCAACATTCTATAATACTATACGTATTATAGAACGTTGTTCTCAAAATAGTTCTCACTATTCATAAGAGGAGAACCGAACTGACAAGATCTGCAAACGTACTACCCAACAAGAAATCAAGATTTTTTACTACTAACATACAGATACGACAGATCAAGAAAAGGACCACTTTACACAGGCTTTGAGGTGTATAATAAATTTCCTGATAAATTCAAATCACTTTCCCAAAAAAAATTCGAACGTGAAGTTAAAATATACCTAAAATATACACAGCCTGGATGAATTTTTTCAATCAATAAACCATTGAAAATGTGTTACGTACGCAAAATCTGTTGAATTTTGATAGCACTTCGTTATCTGATATCATTCACATTCATTACATTATGTAATTATCATCGGGACCAACCCTATACTACAGATACATTTTAATTTTTACCACTGTTATATATTTTGTACTCTCTAGGTTAAAAAAATTATATCAATTGGTAGTAGTTTCCTCAAGTATTTTTAGGCCGAAATACCGCAACAAATGCAAATAATGTATTTATGATAAACGTATATGTGTATGATAAAATATGATAAATGTGTATGTAAGTAGTATTTCACGGAAATAAATGTACTGTTCTATTATTCACCCTTTGAAACTCGATATCAAACAGTCGTTGGACTACAGTGAGAATGAACTACGATGTCTAACATGCCTTCTTACAGGTCACTGTCATCTGAATCATCATATGCAGAGATTCAGACTGTCGAAAGACAGCCTCTGTTTGGAAAATGATGGAAAAGCAGAGCACCCTAGGGGGGTAGGCACAAAGTTTGTGCCATTTAAGGATATTCATATTCATTATCATAACAATCTTTCATTATTCGATAAAGAAATAATGTTCAATACATTGGTCATAAATTGGTGAACAATTGAAAAAAAAATTCTCTAGAAATAAAAAATTTGAAACTGTCAGCCAAGTGAAGTATATCTCTGAATTCTTTTTCTTTATAACAAGAGCTCAGCGTATAGTTGAAAGGTTATTGTCCTCAGAATGTAAAGGTATTACTCAACCGCTGTGACAATCAAGATTTCTAAAATAAAATCGATGCCGGTGAAATTAATTCATTAAGACATTCAACTATTAATAAAATATAATCGTGTAAGGATCATCAAGTGAATAATAAACGATTCAGTTACGTTATCCAAACTCGAAATAATACGATAGTGACCACAAAGAGATTTTTATACAAGTGTGATCACAACTATCATATATCTTCAAGGTGCTTCACGAATTAGTCTTTATATTCTATAATATTTCTCACCAATCGACAAATCTACAGGATTCAGTGAAATAAAGACATACTCTTGTTCGTTAATGACAATAACCATATTGTCCAGTTTCTCTGACAGTTATGAAGTTTTATAGGACACAATTACTACCAAATCAAATTGAATACCTGTTTACATAACTAATCTCAGTAGAAATATACTGTTATTATTATTTTAGAAAAAATTATGGACCGTCATGGGATGCCTCGCCGATGTAAAATATCGAAATTATTTTGTACAAGTAATACGTATGTGTTGTTTATTCTCCTTCTCTATTCATACCCAAGGTGACATTGACCAATGTCAATGCTGACTTGCTGAGTCGACATCCGGCAATACGCAGTTACCAATACGACGACACAATGATTCTTTATTTTAAATGTTTCATTTCAGAATATGTCGATACTTATTTCACTATAAATACCGTCCTGCGTGGCGAAATGGGTTAGTTACACTAGAATTGCATTCAAGTTACAAGTTTGTTACTTTTATATTCACATTACTTTATATTATTTTGCATTCTGTAATTGTTAATTGGAAATTGAAATTCTTTTTTAAGAAATTTAAATTATGTCATTGTTTCATCTTTTGCAAAGTTCACATTGAAATCCTCAGCTAAACTCAGTGTAAGTTTTTATTTATCAGTTTAAAAATTATTGAACTTTTGTGATCCTACGGAAATCATCTCACATTATGAATATAAATAATCAATATTTCAATATAAATTTTACCATAATCAGAAAATTGATAATCATATTCGTAGGCTACTCGCTATCAACTGATTGTGAAATACAATTTCGTCAGTTTTAATGAAATGCATTCTTCAAGCAAGTGTGTTAGTGCATTATTTTTCATAAGAATGAAATTGAAATTAATTAATGATTTATTTAAAAATATTATATGATATCGTGTGAATTTTAATCTACGAGGCACAAAAAAGAATTTTTTGCTAAATATAATCGTTATTTTGAGCTATTCATTTCAATTTTTTATTTCATTTGTTCTTTCAGGGATTTCAAATCATATTACATCATATTACACAATGGAAGTCCGAACTGATGAAATTCACCTTGAAATATTGTCAACCGTGCATATTTATATATGCATATTTCAATAATACCATTATTCTCCCAATATGTTAGGTTTTTTTTTTAAATTGAATATTTTTTCTTGCAGATGTTGGAAGGGTTAATCCTTGTTACCGCTTTGACTTTACTGGTGACTTATTATATTTATAAGAGACGTGGACTTCCTCCAGGACCGTGGGGTTTACCCATTATTGGATTTTTGCCATGGTTGGATCCCATTGCACCATATTTAACGTTAACTAAGTTATCTAAGAAGTACGGATCCATATATGGGCTCAATTTGGGAAATGTATACGCAGTAGTATTAACAGACCCCAAAATCATTAAATCTTTATTTTCCAACGATTCAACTACTGGTCGAGCTCCCTTATATTTGACCCATGGAATAATGAAAGGTTACGGTATGTATGAGAAAAATTACTGATGATATGTTGAAAGAAATGAAATGTCTACTAAAATCATTTTTCCCCACCAGAACAAAAATACTGATTTTCGACGCGAATTTCGCTAACCAAGTTAGCATAATTGGGAGATTGTCTAAGTCATCTCCTGATGATGCTAACTTGATTAATGCACGTCGGAAGACAGTACTTTTGTTGTGGTAAGGTAAAAATGATTTCAATAGATGCATGTTACACCGAGGGTTCCAAATTCTATCAATCAAGAAATCAGGTAGTATATCTGCATAGTACCTGGTACGCAACTAATATTACACTAAAATCAAATGTACTTCAAAACTCAACCTCAATTTCAAATCAATAAATCCATCCTTATATACCTTACTCTGATTTTCAGGAAACAGATATATACATAATCCTATATCCATAGACATTTTTGAAGTATTGGACAACATGGAAGTAAAGTTTTTTTCATAAACTGTAACGATTTGATCTTCACCACGATATATTTTCATTTACCATGAAAAAGGTACTGTGTCAGCAAAATATGTCGTAATATATTTTCGAAAATAAAGTCTGTGAAGATCAAATCGTAAGGCAAGATTAATGAAATTATTATGGATATTCATCAAGTAACAGCTGAATCAATCAGAAAATAAATGGAAGTAAAGAATTGAAATTCGTTTCAACAACATCTTCTTCACAAGCTCCAAATAAAACTTCATACGATAAGTATTCTTTGGAGTGCTAGTTGTTTAGTAATTTTGACTCAAGACGTTACTGGTAGGATGGGTGAAGGTACATGACAAACTATCCTATTGATACATTTCTAGGAATATTTTCAACAACGAATTGAAATTTGATAATCATATCACCGATATTTACAGAAATGAATTCGAATGGAAATTTTCTGGTAAGTGTGGTGGCAATGAATTTGGTTTGTGAGCAATTCAAACATTCTCCATAATTGAGATATGGTATATCCCACCCCTCTTAGCTTTTTTGAAAGCTAAGAGGGGTGCTAAGCTAAGAGAGGTAGTGTCTCATCCCCCTTAGCTTCTTCAATAGCTAAGAGGGTTGGGAGACTATCAACGTCCGCACTGTATATGTTTGTTATATCCGTCGTGAGTAATTTTATTACAGTGTTAAAATATTTATCTTTTCCTTTGTACAGCAATCAAAATTTCGAACACCATATTAATTTTCCAGGTGTTACATGTACATCATTGACAAGCATGAAAAATGATGTGGTCCAAACATTAATGTGTCAATAATCCCAAATTGTTTCGGTGAAACTACCATCAAGCGAATCTCTCTTCTGTTAATAATTTTGCAGGAGAGTAGTTCAGTCACCTCGCTAACCACAAGTCAATTTTCGGGCTCGTTTTTTGGCCTACTCTGGGTTAGTGTGTCAACATCGTTTACGTCACTCCATTGTCGCGAAGGCTCACGCACAACTCTCTAACACGCAATGCGTTCTCCATTTTTGGTAGGTCAAATAACCAACGGTCCATTTAACAGCGTTTTTTCATGAACCTCCCGTGGAATGCAAAGCGATTGGTGATATAATGTAAGTACTCAATGTAAGATAATGGAGGAGTCATTAGCGGAAAAGCGAGCTCTCGCTCAGAAGTTCTCATATACAGGGCGATGTATAAAAGAGTTCAGTTGGAGTATTTTGAAAAGTATATTAGCGATTCAGAATCTGAAATCTGAATTAATTATTATTATTTTTAGTTGTATGGCGATATAGTTGAGTGCAGTTAGTATATTTTTAGGGTGTTAGTACAAAAGGAAAAAACTGCGATGTTGCATATTGTGGCGACGTTTCCGTAATTCATTTTATCTTTTTCAAGGCTCGCTGGCTTTCAAGGCTTGCCTGGCAGATGTGAAACATCAATAATAATATTTTGTGACCCCCATTATGATTGCTCATGGCGACCTGTCGCCACGGCTGCAATCGGTTTTACGTGCGGCTGTAGATGTTTCATATCAAAACTTGCATTCAGTTGTTATAGTCTAGAAAAACACTACGAATAAAAGGCGATTACTCTTCTACAGGTTAATATTTTTGTTTAAATATATATTTTTTTTCTTTCAGAATTAAACTGTTAAGACTCTAGTTATTTTTCCTTTCAGGAATCGCTAATAAAACAGTATTTTTAGTCAAAATTTCAATGACTTTTCCAAAATAACTTCTGTTAGTCTCCTTCTTTATAATGCTCTACGGTGAGCAAAAAAATATAAAAACAAGTAACAAATTGAATAATTATAAAATCTGAATAACAAGTTTCAACATCCTCCCCACTGCTAGAGAAACTATTTTTCCTCTAGATCCAATAAACTAATTTTTGTCACTTGTCGCCTGTATTTTCGGCATTTGAAGTTTCCACATTAACGACACGTACTCTGATATCAGGACCTGGGATCAAAACTTGTTTCGAGGTGTTGAAATAACGTTTTGATGTTGGGAAAACTTCAGTAATATTCATTCAAGTAATTTAATGAAAATGAATGACCAAAGAAGTAGGAACTCAAGAGATAATTGTTTAGATTAATTACAGGGTGTTTCATAATTGAATTATGATCCTGAAGAGCAGTAATCCTTGGCTGTGTTTGAGAAAAACTTTTCATATGAACTTAGGTCCACAAACGCTTGATTTCTAAAAAACGTGATGTTGAAATATAACAAAAGAATCATTTCCCTATTAATATCTATGAAATAACTTCGGCTATTTTAAATTTTTGGACATGCCAAATAAGTATAAAAATATTGACGTTCTTGTCAACATGCCCTGCAATATTTTTAATCAAAATCAAGACGCCACGTTGTTTTTCCAAATAAATATTATTTTTATGACTGTCCTGTAGCTTTCCATAAATATGGTTTCCCTTTTTTCTTCCAGTGAATGATTTTTGAGGTGAAAAATTAAATGCAGCCGTTGAAGTGTGGTAGGATTATTTTGTGGGCACGTCTCTAGCCATATTCGTGATATTACTCACATCATATAAACTTGCTTATTAAAATAACATCGTGAATTTTACAAATACTGAATTAGCAGACATACTTGTATGGGCTTGCTGACGGTAAGGCATATGAAGCCAGATGCTTATATTAAGAGCGCTTCCCAAAAAAAATGATTCCTGATGATCGAACGATTTCAAACACACACAGAAGATTATGTGAAACAGGACGTTTGGAGCCAAATCATCACTTGAAAGAAGCACATCGGACTTCTAAAACTCCCGCAATTGTGGATGCTGTTTCACATTCACCAAAATTCTGAAATAACCACGAGGCAAGTTGCCAATCGTATAAATATTGCCCACATTTCATAATAGAGTATTCTGCATGAATATTTATCACATCCCTATCACATTCATCAGGTTCAGGTTGTACTTTCTCGGGACTTTTCCTTGCAAGTGAATATCTGCTAATGGTTCCCTCCAAAATATTTCCTTCATGGACCAAGCTAGTTTTACTGAAAACAGGATCAAGAATTTACATAGAACTATTTTTTGTACCAATGAAAATCCTCATGGAATGTCATCTAATTGATGAGTGTAAGGCCCCCCTGAAAGCAAGACTATGCGGACGATCTGGTTGTGTTTGGTAGAGGTAAAAACCTAAAGACCATCCATGATTAATTGCCTTCAATATTTTCTAGTCCAGTTACGAAACTGGTCATCAAGCTCCGGGCTACAAATATCATCCTACCAAAAGTATGCATTTCTGTATACGTCCCCAAAGATAATTTACCCAAACTACTAATGTATAACAAGAATATCGGCTAAGTTAACCAGGTAAAATAATTCAATCCAAAGGTGAACTGAAAACAACATATTCATAACCTCAAAATGTTATGCCAGAATGGTTTGAACCTCCTGAGAACAATTGCTTCAAATACTTGGGGTGCAGACACAAATATGTTGATATAACAATCTGCAGATCCCTAATCATATCAAAGTTAGACTACAGATCCATAGTATTCAGTTCGGCGAAGAAATCGGTTTTGAAACAACACGATACTTTTCACAATAATGCTATCAGAACTACTTTTGGGATCTTCTGCACAAGCCCAACCGATGATCAAAATGCTAACCATCTTTAGCAATCCGAAGGCAGTTTTTTAACCCTCACCTATGCTGCTTCCGTTATAGCAAACCCTGAAAACCCTGTATACCATAATAGGATTGCTCATAGATCATCGTCAAAATATGCTGAGAAGAAAAGAGCTGACCTTCCTTTTTACGAAAGACAAAATCAGTATTTATATAGTTTGAACCTCCATCAACCAAAACTCGAGCAAAAACAGTGTCGTGAAGATCTTTCAATTTAGTGTTTAGCGAAATTTCACAGCAACACAGTAGAATTCTTGCAAAGTTTCATAACCTTGGATGAAACATGGGTCCATCACTCCTGAGACAAAAGAACAATCAAAACAGTGGACTAAAAAGGGAGAACCGGCTCTAAAGAAGCCAAAGACCGTTTCATCAGCAGGCAAAGTCATATTCATCGGTATTTTGGGATATGCGTGGAATAATTTTAATTGACTATCTTAAAATACCGTAAACGTATCAACGGCGAGTATTATGCGAACTTATTGGAACGTTTGAGTGAAGAAATCAAGCGAAAACGGCCGCGCCTGGCTGAGAAAAAGTGTTATTTCATCAAGACAATACACCAGCTCACAAATCCATTATCGCAGTGACTAAAATCAACCAGTTGGAGTTTGAATTACTACGTCATGCACCCTTTTCGCCAGATTGAGCCCCCGTGGAATATTTTCTGATTCTAAAATTGAAAAAATTGCTATTTTAAGGAGCAAGACAGTTTTCATCATCAAAGAGGTACCGAACTTATTGAAACGTCGCTGGAGAAAGTGTATACAACTGCATGAAGATTGAGTTGAAAAATTAATACATTTCATAGTGTTTTTCCGGTTTATAACCTTCCACAATCTTTCTTGAGTGGTTAAGGTTTCGGAAAAAATTAGAAATATCACAGTTTGAGGCGAGATTTTCAAAGTGAATGCGGAGAAGGATTATTTTCCGAAACCTCAACCACCTGAAAGAGTTTGTGGAAGGTTATAAACTCAAAAAATCAGTATAAAATGTTGAGTACTTCACAAAAAAATATCGTTTAAGAAATATGAGTACATGTTTGAGTTTTTTGAGCTGGGTACTTTTGGAACCACCCTCGTATACCGATTTCCTGAATTCTGTTAGATGTTCCTTTTTCAATGCGAGTCAGATGTGGTTTATGCACGACGATGTGCCTGCTCATTTTAGTGGTTTGGAATGTGACTGTTTGGACCTAAACTTTCATAATCGCTGGATAGTTCGTGAGGAAACAGAGTCATGGCTAGCTTTGAGTAGATCCACAGACTCAAACAGTTTCGATTATTTTCTTTGGGGACGTCCCAAGACTTTGTATACAGTGAACCAATTCAAACTGAGGAAGAATTAGTTTCCTGCCAAGCAATGAGGAATACTCCAAAAATTTTCGAAAGAATACTTGATTTAATTTTTGTATTTTTTTTTCATTATAGTTTTTTTTCAAAAATAAAAAATATATTTTTATGTGTACTCTTTGAAAAAAAACTAAATAATTGAGGAATAGTATATTAATTTTTGATAAAATCTTTCCTAGAGCCTTTGGTTACCACGATTGTGAAATTGAGAATGAGAGGTACAAGAAAATGATTCATGAAAAAAAGGCAAAAGCCCTTATTTATAAGAAGAGGGAATTACAAAAGTGATACATATTTATTCCTGATTTATAGAATAGGTAAAGTATTCTGCTCGCAAGAAAAGATTGTTCTCGCATAAATTATATATGACAAAGTTCAAATTTCTTGCTCGTCAAACAATATACTATTGATGAATAGAATTAGAGTCACTGAATATAATTATCAAACTTGATAAAAATACACTGTGCTAATAGAAGATATTTGAAAGTTACTAAACTTTTGGGGCACCCTGAATATTCCTTCAATGAATTAAGTGCCTATAGTTTCTAGGAAGAGTAATAATAGTAATGGCCTATAAATAATAATATATTTAAAAATACGTTCAATGTTTCATCTTCCTGCATTATAGAATTTTTAGTGGAAAGTACTCAACAAAAATTACTTCGAAACGGTATTAATTATAACAATCAAACTAATAGTTTCAAACAGCGGTCACTTATTTATCGGCTTTGTAGGTTCAGGCAATCATCCGATATCTCTTTTTAATTTGCGGTTTCCTAAATTGAGAAGAAAGCATTTCACTTTGCTACGCATAACGGTTCACTGAGACCCAACATTAACAAAAAGACTCATACACCATCGGTCATCTAGGGTATTTGAACTGTTACTTCTGAAAGAAACTAAGGTTGATGTCCTCAAAAAAGGCCCTTCCAATGAAATGACACGTTTCTGGTATGAAAATTTGATTAATTTATTTTTATATTGACAATTCATATCTTCAACATGCAATCTTATTTCTTTAATTGAAATTGCGAACGTTCATGATTTTCCCGTCTTGAATAACATTTATCGTGAATAATTGTTTTTCCTATATATTTTTCTGTAATTTTGTACTGCTTCTATCCATATTTTTGAATAATGGGACATATATCCGTTTCATGAAATGTGCATATATAAACTTGTTTAATTATAACAAAATGATCAATAAAGCTTTCTAGTTTTTTTACTTCTTCATCTTTATACATAAGTATGTTTGAAATTTCCGTAGAAGGAAGAAAACAATTGAAAATATGTAGATCAAAGCATAGTTTAAACAGATGCTGATGTTGCGATGAAAACAAGTGTTTTCAATCCATGTGAGTAAAATTTCATCAACTATCTTTCATTCACCAATACTTCAATATATCACAGTTATATCACATGTTGAGATCATCATTATTATTTGATTATCTATGTGTTTTGATGAAGGATAGCAGAGGTGCAAGTTGAAAAATTTTATAATTGGATGAAACGTAACTACGAGTGAGGAGGTTATCATAAAAAATGAAAATTGACCCTTCTCAGGTTATTATACCACTTGTTAATTGGCCAATACTTGAGAAAAACTCATAAATTATTCAAATACCACTTCTTTGTGAGATTTTTACTGAACAGTTTTACAAAAACGCAACACGTGTTTCACCATGAAACACTTCTTCAGACTAAGTAAATGTATATATTCTATGCTTCACATATATTTTTCACAATTTGAAGTACCTAAATTTTAAGTAACTGAGTTTTAT
>WOGP01002399.1:0-16828 GCA_015342065.1 Leptinotarsa undecemlineata | reverse complement strand
AGTTCCTAGAATATTATTAGTTTCTAGGTAGATAGTAATATTTCAAAAAGTATATATAAATCACAATGTATGTAGAATTCAGTTTGTAGTGAACACGCTTAAAAAAGATACTGTGCAGCGAAACACGTGTTGTTGGAAATGAAGAAAACTTTGTCATGTATTGTGTGTTGCTAACAGTACGATTATTTGATACTCGCTGCAGAATTATCTTTTTCAGTACATTTTTAGTTTAGCAAAATGATTCAAAGGTTCAAAAAACAGTTTAGGCACATAATTGTTAACTTCAATTTCATTAAAATTGCTCATAAGCTATAAACACAATCATGAAAGTAGTTAAATATAGCAAGTTGAGTCTAATGCTATGGCAATAATTAACCAAAACTAGTAGAATTTAAAGTAGAGCAAGTAGCCTAGGCAGAGATACAATCTGTTTGTTAAATTTTTTTAAATCATAAAACGAACCATCAGACTATTCATATTTAATTTCATCACTGGTTCAAAATGAAACACTTTAATTTATGAAAATAGAAATCCAGAAATATACTCATTGGGTTTGATACAATAAAATCATTTTTAACAAAAGTTGTGACACACAAAGAAAATCTGTGGGACCCTGCAGTGAAAGCATCTATTGATGAAACTTTTATAATTTATCATATGATTCATATATTAATTAATATCCATATTTGTTTTCATCACTGGCTCAAACTGTATATCTATGTGATTTATGGAAACTGCAATGAATTCAATGAATAACCACATATTTGTTTGCAAACTGCAACACATGTGACATAAATATTGCTAAATACAAACAATAGAATTTTAGAAAAAGTAATGGATGATTTGTCAGTTCTACCTTGGTTTTCCCAGTTCCAATCAGGCCCCCTCACGATTCGAACACCAGGAGTCCACATGTTGTGTCAATATTCCTAATTTTACAGTTAAAACATTTTCAACATATCAGGAATACTGAAGTATTTCACAGGAAAATGAAAGCTTAACTTTTACACCTCATTTAACATAATGAAAAATAGTTTTATTTCTTTATCTCCAACTATTTATTGTTGATTACATTATTCTTAGACCATTTGAATGGAAGGGTACTGAGTATATTTATAGCAATTTCAATTAGTTCGTATCTTTCACTTGTGCGTAAAAAAGCAATAAATAAACATATGATAATACAAAATAAGGTAAACTGACATTTCACAAGTATTTCCGTTTTTCTAGTTATTTCGTGACTTATATGACATGGAACAAAAAAAAAACAACCCGTCTCGTGGTGGGTTTCCCAATGAATAAACCGGTGCCAAACGAGAAATAATATTATCCGTGTCAAAGAGTACTTCCAAGTGTCATGTTATTATGCTATAAACATGCTATCACTTACAAAATGGAGTTTAAAAAGGAAGTTAGCAAAAGTGTAACATATAGGATCCTCATGTATGTCGACCGGAAAAAAAATTGAGTGCACTAGATATGTGATAAAATAATAAGATGATTGTCATGATAAATGTACACATGTCTATTATGTTGAGTAGTATGATGCAAAGTGTACATGCGAAGAGATTGGTATCTATAGACAGTTTTTCCAAAGTCATTTTCGTTGTGACGTCACAGATGTCGCTGACGTTTTTTTAACCTCAAAATTATAACTAAATGTGGTTATGTCGGTATCATTATGTGATGGTAGTTCAAATGGTTAGAAGGATGAAGCAAAATGATATTTAGAATTAAAACGTTTTTAAAAGTACAGCAACAGTTTATAATACAAAAATATCTCCATAAATATATTTTTAAAATGGATAAGGCATACCTACGACATTTAGATGATCAATTTGAAATGACTTTCAAATACCAAAACCCAGAGCTAAAAGTAAATAGACCTTTTAATTTTAATCGAAAACTCTCCGAAACTGTCGAAACATTCTCGAGTCGAGTTTCAATTAATGTAGGTAAAGTTATTAACAAGAAAAATAAGAAAAGTAAGGACCAAGAGACAAGTCAAGGAAATCAGTTGCTGGATGTAACATGGACTTTAAATGACAAAGAGGTAGAAAAGGAGACACTGTGCCGTATAGTATTCCAACCTGGAAATCGTGTTGTCATGAAAATACTTGATAAACCATTCCAAGTTATTGTTAATTCTCCATGGGTAGATGCCATGTCCTTACCCATGTCAATTTTAGCTAGTTTTCCTACTTATCCATCTAAGTTTGAAACAGTCTTCACAATGAAAACTTTATCGACATTTACTTGGTCCAAATCTAAAGATGAAAAGTCTTGGATAGACGTTGGTAGTGATTTTGTTTACACACCCTGTAACGACGATATCGGCCATTATTTAAAGCTTAGCTGTACACCAAGAAATGAACAATCAGAAGGGCCAAGTGTTGAAACTGTATCTGTTTGTAAGGTCGACGCAAGTCCAGGACAGTGTCCGTTTGAAGTAAGGCATCAGTTCACTAAAGAAAGGACAAAAAACAATGAGTAGGTGAATATTTATAATAAGTGATCTAGTAAATTCATACAAAACACAGAGGCTCATCAAGCTCATTTTCTGGTAATTCTTAGGCAGTCCAAGATAATATTCAATTCACAAGGCAGTTGCAAAAAATGGGTAGGAATCGGAATTTATCGGTGAAATTCTTCTTGCCTGTGCAATTCCAGTTATAGATATGATTACTTCCAGTTTCACCAGTCTCGTGGAGTGTTACTAATTAGTCGTACCTGAAATTTGAAAGAGCAGACATCAAATAGTCTATGTTGGATCGGAATAACAATCTAAAAGTGATATTTCCATTTTCTTGGTTGAAAGTATTTTCATTAGATTATTTGTATATGTTTAATTTCAAATTTCAATAGTTATATATTTTCATTCAGCAACATTTTATTTCAGCATGCCTGATTAATGCTAGAAAGTTTGACAAAAGTATTTTTTTGTGAAGCAGAACTGTTTTTTTGATACTTAGGAGCCGTTTGACATGCCCATTTTCTCAGAGTTTTCAGAAAAACTGCAGCCTCATGGTTTATTGCTTTCTCACTTCAATTTTTTTCTGCTACACATTCCAGCAATCTTGTTCCCAGAACTTCTCTATGCAAGTTTTTTGTTGGATGTTTCTCATGTACTTCTGCCATTATTTGGGCTGTGATTGCATCAAATTCACATAAAACATGAGGAGTTATCGTTGTCCATTTTACTGCATTGCTTGCAGTTGGTCTCCTGTATACAGCCCGATTTTGTTCAGGTGTTCATGGACAATGTCCAGTAAGTAGCCATGTAATGATTCTGAGATGATTCCTGCTTTGTTGATGCAGTATGAAAGTTTTTCCATGTGTATTTCCTGGGATATTTTTCGGGTACTCTTTATAGTTTTTTCATCGGTTTATTTTCCGATGGAAGATCTATAAGTAAGCCTCTATTCTAACAGGTGAAATCTGAATTGATTAGTTAATCACATTTTTCATTTCAGGGTTCGTGTTGTTACTTACAATATCCTAGCTGACCTGTACTGTAACTCAGATTATACTAGGACGGTTTTGCATCCATATTGTCCACCGTATGCATTGGAAATTGACTATAGGAAACAGCTCATTCTGAAAGAAATAATAGGTAAACATTCACATTTATTTAAAAATTAGCCAACAGTTTCATTTTTAAACTATACTCAACTCCTTCACAATCTATTCCAATACATTGAATCAAATATGTTGTCCGACAGACTAACTTTTGCAAGGTATCTTGCATAAATGTCTGTCAGATATAATGCGATATCCAGCATGGTATTATCCGGAAAGTAGTTTTTTCTGTTTACCAGGACCCACAGTGTAGGTAGTTGGTAGAGATGAATTTCTCAATATTATATTGTGAAATATATCCATCATGGCGTGATCAATATTATTACATTCATTAGAAGCTGAACAGTGCCCATCAACATTCCAATTATTATTCGGTATATTTTAGGGTACAACGCTGATATTATTTGTCTTCAGGAAGTCGACAGGAAGGTTTATAAATATGACTTGCAAACGGTATTAGAACATTTGGGATATGGAAGCGAACTATCTCTGAAGGGAGGAGAGGTAGCAGAGGGACTGGCTGTGTTTTATTCGAAGGAACGCTTTCGTTTACTTGAAACAAATAGGCTGGTTCTTTCAGAGCATATATCCACAGATGAACAGTTTTTGGATATTTGGGAGAAAATATCTACTAATGAGAAGCTCGCTTCTAGGATATTGGATAGGTCAACAACTTTGCAAACAAGTGTTTTAGATGTTTTGGGCCAAGACGAAGTTTTGGTGGTAGCAAATACTCACTTATACTTCCATCCAGATTCTGACCACATAAGGTTGTTGCACGGTGGCTTGTCTATAAGATATCTCGAGAATTTTGTCAAGGAAATGAAAAGAAAGGTCAGTGGAAATGTTATTTTTTGAACAACACTGGAAGTCTTGTTATTCCTATGAATCTATTAAATTTTTAAACTTGATTCTTTCTAGATACCTAATAAACGAGTTTCTTTGATATTTTGTGGGGATTTCAACAGTGTTCCAGAATGTGGCATCTTCAAGTTATTCACGCAAGGAGAGGTTCCAAAAGATTTCATTGATTTTCAAAGTAGTAAGTATTCTATGTCGAGATCATTACATGTCGAGTTACAGTTTCTGGCAAAGGTAAAAATCATCTTCCGCAAACATTTCAGAATCAGAAATAGATTTTTTGAAATACGTATGACAATAATATAATACAGTTTTTATAGCATTTAGGTTCATGAACTTCGAACCTAACAACTTAGATATACAAAAATCCATCCATACATAATGTATTGAAGCTGAATTATTTTTGTTTTTTCATAGTTACCCCAAAAAGTTTTCTCTTGAAATCTACAAGTGTTTCAGTCAATTTCATTTCATATGTTAGCTTGTATTCATAGAAACTCCTGTAGACTGACATTTATTAGCGTTTTGTTCACTTTGGGTATAGAAATTATAGTTCTCACTTCCATATCGTCTGGTATTATGGCAGTTTTTAGGATGAATTTACGAGAGTGGTTACTTCAAACTTAACTATATATATACATACGTATACACATATATACATGCACATGTACATACATGTTGTTGTTGTATTTATTCATATTTCAGATCATTATGATATTAGACATGTTAATAATAAAAATAACAATAAATAACTATATGAACATAAATAAATAAACATATACCTAAACATATACAAAACACTACAAGCAACATACTGATGCAACTTTTAAAATCATACACAAATTATTATAATTATGTACAATTAAACGGTTTAACATAAAAATAGGAAGGAAAAGCAGTGAGAATAAGTTAATTCAAGACATCCCTTTGCAGGAATTCATCTAAGCTATAATAACCTTCGTTCGTCAATAATTCTTTGATATGATTCTTGAAACTTAATAAATGTAGGTCCTTGACATCCTGTGGCAATGAATTATAAAGTAGGATGCCGTTATACCTAAGAGAATCCTCGAATGTTTGAAGTTTTGTGTTCAAGTGTTTAGTTCATGTTGCATAATTATGTGTGACTGACTCGTGATTGAAATGAACATATAATATGAGGTATCATTGTTGCATAATAAAGCAAACACTCATACTGACAATGTAAATACAAATGATACAAATATGAAGAAAAACTGGTGGAAAGAGAGAATAATAGTCGAAGAGAAGGTGACGTTAGATTGTTCAACTAATTCAAGATAATATGGGAACTAGGTTTATTAATTTTGGGGCGGAGTATGATATAAATCTCTGAGTGCAAGTTAATCTACAGCGAGGAACCTTCGTTTTTTGATGAAGTTTGGCTCGGGTTTCATAATTATGGTTTATATTGCGGGTGGGGTTATTATGCATCCATAATATGCAGTGAAAAGCGTAAAATTTTTTCACACCAAATAAGTCTGATTCTTTGTATAGTGCTACACAGTGGAGTATCTTTTTTTACAGTTAAAAATGATTTTTGGAATAGTATATTGCATTATCTCTAGATTATGTAACAGGCTTTTGCTGACGCCACCTCATATTATAATGGAATATCTCTGAACTGATTCTGCGAGTGAGTTATACATCATTGTTAGTAGCTTTTTATTATTGAGATTTCTGAGTTGGTAGAATTTATAAGATAGTTCACTGGAATAAATTGCATTATTGAATTCATAGATTGGTTCATTAATGATAAAAATATCATGAAAATTATTTATAATTATTATGTAATAATTTATAAACTTTAAATGAGCGGATTTCGATCGGGACAACCACTTGATTTTAAAGAATATTTAATCTGCGCTCGCGCTGCCCTCTATCTCAAAAACGATTCAACGTATGAAAAAATGTTTCAAACAAAAGTTGTAGAGAATTTTATTCTACACAATATTGACAATAAATACAATTAGCATAAAACCCATTGGAAACGAGATATTGGCATAAAACGTGCAAAAAGTCGTTTTTTTTTTAAATCATATATGAATTTGGAGAATACTTTTATGATGCCAGAATACAAAGTTTGTACAAATTTACAGCTGGGTATGTCAACTTTCCTAGGCAAACCCCCTAAAATGACTGGACTAATTCATTTCACCACTCTTGAATATTGTATTAATTTTTCTGTTCAAAATAACATTTTCATGGCGATCCTTCTTCAGTATATATAAACGCAAGCTGTTCTCGTTTTGTGTCAGTTACAAATTCAGTTTCACTTAATACTTCAAAAACAAACTTGACTTCAAACAATTTTCGTTAAACTTCAACTTTTATTTCAGACAAAGAGGAATCTATAAACAATGTAGAACTGAAACAGTCCTTCCAATTGGCTAGTGCTTGTGGAACTCCGAAATACACAAACTTCACAGCAGGGTTCCAGGAGTGCCTGGACTATATTTATTATGAAAAGAATAATTTTCAAGTCACCCAAGTAGTGCCTCTACCGAGTTACGAAGAAGTTTCTGCAAATATAGCGTTACCGAGTGTAGTTTTTCCATCAGATCATATTGCTTTGGTGTCTGATTTGAAGTGGTTATGAAATACTGAGAATATATTCCAGAGATTGTTTTACTTCTGATATATGTGTGTATGGACTCTCCACTAATGTAATTGGTGACCAATTTGAACCAGATCAATTTATATTCTATTGACTACTCAGTTTGGGGACATATGTACAGGTTATCTTCAAAAATAAACACAGTGAGATATATTTTGTTTTCTTTTCCCTGAATATTCACCTATTTGAACATCTATAAAAATGGAAACAGATTATTCACAGAAATATCTGTTAATGATGTATAAAATGCAACCTTCATAACAATTTTTTTATTAAAAATCTGCTAATTGAAAACGAAACTGGAGCCGCTGGCTTAGAATGACCTGTCACAAACACTGTTTCCACAAAGCAGAACTAAAACACTCCATATGCGATTCACCAATCAAGAATGAGTAGGTTTGTTTTCAGGAGACACTGTTTGTGTTTGTTTCAGAGAACAAGTTTTCCAATAAAAAAGAATTGTTAGGTTAGGTTGCATAATCTAAATCTATATAAAGGTACATTTTTGTCAGAGGACGTTTAAAAAATAGTTTTATTTTGAGTGGCACTCACAAATGACTCCAAATGACAAAGGCTGGAAGATCACTCTAAATCTACTCTTCAAGTAAGGAATCAGACTGTATTCGGTCTTATCACTCCTCCGTCCTTAATATGCAATTCTGGGGACATAATAACAGGATGAGTATATATTTTGTAGTTCTACGTCTTCAAGTGGCCGTCTGGTATACGTTTTTTTTGGAGCACTTTTCAAAAACAATTTCATTTTGGAAGGAACACCTTTTATTATTTCAAGTGGTGAATAAGCTCTACTTACCATTCTTCAAGTGAGAGATCTTGTACTGTGATTGTACTTAGCAATTTTCTAAAATTGTCACTTCAAAATTTGTGAACTGTTCAGGACTGTTCTCTTACTAGGGAGAAATTAAATTTTTTTGAAATTCTCAAACAACTCAGAATTTCAAAGTATGGGATATACAAATTATGCATGTTGGGAAATCCCAACCTTCTCCCGGTTCTTTTCATTTTCTTATTACCTCTCTCTTTCCTCTCATTTTGTTTTTTTTTTAATTTTCATTCATTTTTTTACTATTATGTTTTTCTATCTTCACGACCCAAAATTTCCCAAGTCGAAAAGGCAGGGAAGGAGGCTCCCCCCATCCTCCACATGGCGACGGCCCTGGTACTGAGTTTATAACTGTATATTTTTCAGATACAAGTGAGGAAAGAACTGTCTCGTCTTAATCATTCTCTAAGAATCCTTAGACAATGTCTGAATCGTTGTTTGACGAAGATTTTATGAAATCCTCATGATGCATTTTTTATTCAGTTATCATACATATAAAAAATTAGGTAGGTAATAGAAAATTTCATTTTTCATGATGATCTATCACATTCATCAATTAATTGTGGCATTCCTAATCCTAGCATCTTAATTAAGAAAATTTACCCAATTACTATACCTATGTTTTGAATCAATTGTAATCATTTTAACAGGTAGGTATGTACCTACTTAAGTTATTAATTTTTTATCATTTATACCTATTAGACGTTCGAGGAAAAATAATTATTTTTACTCAAACACTGAATTTCTGTAAATTAATCAAATCTAATAGTTTAAAATATTCCTTTTCGACATTAGTAATTTCTTGACGACTTCAATACAAAAAATTGGCGTCTGTAATACGTATAAATAAGTATATATAAATGCTGACATACATATATGAGAAAAAAATTTGAGGTTGAAGACTTGTGTTTCATTTCGATTCATTTAACTCATTGGGATTTATAATATAAAATCCTGATGATGCTCGTATAGTTATGCAAGCAATTCTGAAATATGTTAAAATCTGTTTTTTCGTTAACCAGCTGATTTCTCGAATGACAACCTTCAAAAGTCGAATAAAATAAATCACCTAATCTTGGGATGTATGAAGTTGACTTGTTAGGTTCATAACAAATAATTCATTTCATCCACTTGGCATTGAAGTATATTTGATTCAATCACAAACATGAACTTATTATCCCAATTCTCAAAATACATGCAACGCTCCCAAAAATCTAAAAACAATCAAAAACTTCTCCAAAGATCAACTACCTTCTTTTCTTATTCTTTCCTCGAGCATCTCTCGATTTAGCGGCTGGTCAACGAGAAACGCCGACCCTCACCGCCGAACTAAATCGATTTCAAACGAACAATCCCAATGAAGCGGCGTGCTTCAGTTTATGTCGTGCTATAGTGAAGGTTGTATCGCTCTCCGGTCACTCGCGCAAGTACGTTTACGCGGAGAGATAAATAAAACAATGAATGAATATTTCTC
The DNA here is from genome assembly GCA_015342065.1 of Leptinotarsa undecemlineata. Classification (NCBI taxonomy): domain Eukaryota; kingdom Metazoa; phylum Arthropoda; class Insecta; order Coleoptera; family Chrysomelidae; genus Leptinotarsa; species Leptinotarsa undecemlineata. The sequence goes on along the minus strand of WOGP01002399.1, from coordinate 7,435 downwards.
TCAGGAAAAGTGAAGTGTTGTGCATCAACATGCGGTGTTTAGTTCTGGTGACGCTACTCATGTGCGGGTGTTCCTCACTGCAGCACGATACTTTTATCGAAGATGAAATTCCTCCTCATGGAAAATGTCAGAGGATCAACATACCTTTCTGTACCGGGATCCAGTACAACGAGACGATCCTACCGAACTTGCTGGGGCACACGACGTTGGAAGACGCCGGCATGGAGATTCACCAGTATTTTCCCCTGGTGAAGATCAACTGCAGCCCGGACTTGCAGTTTTTCTTGTGTTCCGTCTTTATGCCCGTGTGTACCATCCTAGACCACCCCCTTCCTCCATGTAGGTCGCTCTGTATCTCCTCCAAGTTAGGGTGCGAGGGTATCATGCTGAAATTTGGGTTCCCGTGGCCGGATAATTTGAACTGTGATAAGTTCCCCGATAAAGGGTTGGATCCCGAGCAACCAGAACCCCTTTGCGTGGGGAACAACACGGTATCTCCTAATCCTCCTACTGAAACTGTTTCGTATCATCCAGTGCCTAAGTTCAAGTCTCCCTACCACGGCAAAGATTTCGGCTTCGTTTGCCCTGAGCAGTTCAAAGTTCCTGAAGTTCTGGAATACTCCTTCAAAGTGGGAGATAAGACTGAGAAAAACTGTGGAGCGCCGTGCCACCTGATGTTTTTCGAAAACAAGAGGCAGTTTTCCCGCGTGTGGATTGGCACCTGGGCGATACTATGCACTGCGAGTTGCTTGTTCACAGTTTGCACCTTCCTCATAGATACGGATAGGTTTCGCTACCCAGAACGACCCATCATCTTCCTCTCCGTGTGCTACATGATGGTCGCCATAGCCTATGTGATTGGATTTCTCGCGGGTGACGTGATCGCTTGTCGGGAACCATATCCCAGCAAGCACGGGATCATCACTGAAAGTACCATCACGCAGGGTACCAAGTACGAGCTGTGCACGATTCTCTTTATGGTGTTGTACTTTTTCAGTATGGCGTCAAGTATTTGGTGGGTGGTGTTGACTCTGACGTGGTTTTTGGCCGCTGGATTGAAGTGGGGCCACGAGGCCATAGAGGCCAACTCGCAGTATTTTCATCTGGCTGCTTGGGCTATACCAGCTATCAAGACTATCAGTATTTTAGCTATGGGAAAAGTAGATGGTAAGTGCTGTGGTAGAATAATAGTAATATGTATTTATTCACTTTCTTAAGATTGTTTACAGTAAACATACATGTACATATAGAAATGAACAGTGAACAAATAAAATACATCTTACGAGGCAAAATGATCTGCCTGTGTGTAAGGAATGAGAATACACTGAATCTGGCATTGAATGAGATTCATGCAATAAATTAAGTACTAAGATATACATTTAAAATAGCTAAGTACATTTGAACAGAATATAAATAAATCCATAGTATCCTGCTCAACAAGCTTTCGAGTTTTGGGTTATCCAATGAATTAATTACCCTCTTCAAATCATATTTTTACAACCGTAAGCAGTACGTCCAACTCAATGGCCTCAAGTCTATCGTATATATAGTCACATATCGTGTACCACAAGGATCAAATCTAGGACCCCTACTTACTGTTCAATATGTTCATTAATGATATTGGAGCTGAGATTGATGTCAATTTCCTTTTATACGCAAATGACTGGAAACTATCACAATATAACATGTTCTAATGATTGCGAACGTCTCGCCCTGTATTTAAATCGCGTTGCTATATATGGTGTCGGAAGAATAATCTCTCAACATATCCAAATGTAATGTGATGTCTTACTCACTGAAAACGAACTCGAATCTAAACAACTACGTCATAAACAATAATGTTCTGGAGCGTCCTGACACACCCACTGATCTAGGTGTTACTTTTGATTCATCCCTCTCATTCCATAAACATATTGACCCTACTCTAACATCAGCTTATCCCATGTATGGATTCTTAGTTAGAAATACAAAAGACTTTGAAAAAGCATCAACATTGAGATTACTTTATTTCACTTTTGTTCGATCTAGACTGGAATATGCATCTGTTGTGTGGAGTCCCTACTATCAGGTTCATATAAATAAACTATACAGAGGCGCTTCATAAAATATATGTCTTTTAAACTTGAAGGCACGTATCCTACTGCAGGAATACCCTATTATGAATTGCTTGTAACTCAACATTTTTGTAGTCTCGAGGTAAGGCGTAAATATTATTCATTGGTTTTTTTATTCAAGGCGATAAAAAATATCATCACCTGCTCTCAACTGTTACATATATTGAATTTTTGCGTTCCTAGACAGTCATCTAGGAATAGTGTCACATTTTATCTCAACACTCCGCGTACAAATATAATAAAATAATCTCCAATTTATGCAATGTTCAATACCTCTAATTCTGTTAGTCATGTCCTGACTATATATATTCACAAATTATATTATGTAAGTACATATTTATAAATGCCACTTCCTATTCTGTAATTGGGTTCATCCTGCAGAAATGTGTATGAAATAAATAAATAAACTGGTCTACTTACTGCGCCGACGGGAAGCAAAGACCATAAAAAATAGAGAAGAAGAAGAGTTGAAGTAAACTTGATATCTATTTGAGTCATTTGATTTAATCTTCAAGTGAACTGTCATATTGTTTAGTTTTTGAGTATTTCAATCATGTGATTCAATATGAGTCATATTGATTGTTTTTTAAGTACTTGAATCAATGTGATTCAATTTCAAGTCATGTTCAATCATGTTGTTCCCTTTTTTAAAAAAATCCTACAGATTTTACTTAAATATAAAGGTATGATATTGGATACCCAGATGTTATCTACGCCATGATTTTGAATGGTTCCATAACACTGGTCACCAGGGCCGTAGCGAAAAGAAAAACCAGGGGGGGAGGGAATCCAAATTTTTCCAACCAAATAATATTTTTTTTATTGTTTTCTACTATCATATTTTCTATCTTCACGGCCCGAAATTTCCCAACTTTTCCAAGTCGAATAAACAACGAAAAGTTGGGAATTTTGTAAAATTGTTACTTCAAAATTTGTGGACTGATCAACTATTCTCTTACTTGGGAGAAATGAAACTTTTTTAAAGTTCTCAGAATTTCAAAGTATGGGATCTCCAAGTTATGCATGTTGGGAGATCCCAACCTTGTCCTGGTTCTTTCCCTTTCCTTATTACCTCTCCCTTTCTTTCCTCTCATTTTTATTTTTTCAATTTTTATTAATTTTTTACTATCATTTTTTTGTATCTTCACTTTCCAACTTTTCCCAAGTCAAAAAAGCAGGGGTGGAGAATCCCCCACCATCCCCCATGGCGAGGGCCCTGCTGGTCACATATAGTTACCTTCAATTTGGTTATGAATCAAATACCAAAACAATGGATACGTAGATACTCTTTGTATAATTTTTCTATTTACATATTTTATTATGAACGTTCTGTTTAGTTTTTCGAAAGATAAATGGTCACCTTTCGAAAGAAAAGGTACTGACGCAGATGCATACAGATTGTTATAAAACCTGTCATTATAAGTCAGCTAGGGTTGAAATAGGAATGCCATCATATTACTAAACCAGTTTAAAATGTATACCGAGCCACTCACGATCATTCCAATAATATTGAGAATCTATGCGGTCACTTCTAATGGATAAACGAGCGAACGTAGTTTACAATGTTTACATTTTGTGGTTATCGGGATAGTTGTTACACCAATTTATTTCTTTATGCATGAAATGTCAAATTAATGGGTCAAGCACAACGAAGAGAAAACTTTGGGCAACAAATGACAAAATTTCTCCAAAACTGCAGGATAGGATCCAAATCAAGAAACAACGGGATAATGATTAATCTTTTTTTGTTATGTAATTTGAAGCTAAAAAACTGTAGACCATAAATTGTGGTCTCATTGAATACTGCACCTAAATTACAGTTGTTACCAGTAGCGTAGCCAGGAATTTCGTTCCAGGGGTCCAAAACCAGGGGGGGGTCCGGGGACACTCCCCGGGAAATTTTTTGATGTTTTCTCTATTTTAAAGATATCTTTTCTAATTTCATGATTTTTCACGGGTGTGAAGTTATCCACATCTACAAAGTACACTGAGAAACGTATATCGCATTATTATTTTTTCATCTACCGACTCTGCACACCTACCATTTTTCAATACGACACGCTTATTGACTGAATTAGTAAAAAAACAGAACCGTCCTAGTTTATTAAACTGTCTAAAGGAATAAAAATAAGGTGGAAAAATTTTAAAAAAAGCGTATCATAAAAAATCGACTTGGTACACCTACAAAGTTGAGATATGTTATTCCTGATGATATACTCGACAGAAAAAACTTCACGTCATAGTTTTCCAGACCGTCTGAGCGGGTGAAAATGGAGTGGAAACTTGAAAAAATCGTATCTTCGAGAATTGAATGTGTTCACCTACAAGTTTGAGATATGTTATCTATCATGATATATTCAACAGAAAAAACTTCAAGTCATAGTTTTTCAGGCCGTCTGAGAGGGTGAACACGGGGTGAAAATATCAAAAAATGTCTTAACATGAAAAAACGACTTTGTACACCTACAAAATTGAGATATGTTATTTCTGATGATCTATTCGACAGAAAAAACTTGACGTTATAGTTTTCCAGGCCGTCTGAGGGCAGGTAAAAATGGGGTGGACACATGAAAAAATCATGTTTTTAAAATTGAGTTTGTACACCTACAAGATTGAGATATGTTATTCCTGACATCAGATTTGACGAGAAAAACTTCACGTTATAGTTTTCAAGGCCGTCTGAGTCAACAGTGTAGAGTAATAGTTAAAATATATTTATAGCGTTCAACATTACATAAATAAATTTATCAAAATGATGATTGAAGTTACAACACTAATCTCCTATTTCCACTAGCGGCTGGCGTGCGAACTAGACTTACTGTGACGGTCCAGTCGAAATTCGGCCAGCTATAACACCGCCATTACACCCGAGCGGCCGAGCTAAAACGTATCGTTTGATAATTCATGATTTAAACAAAAGGACAAACCAACAGTGGTATGATAATTTAATGTTTCTAGACAAGAGTAATGAAAGGTTTTCTTTCTTTCACCTGCTCCATGCTTAATTTATTCATTAATATGTTTTGCTTCACTACGCCATTGGTTGTTACATATAAACATTGAAATGGGTACATCATAAGGGGATATAATTTTTAGGGAAAAGCGCTTTTTGATTCCACTTCTTCATCTTTGAACGAAAGCTTTTTTCCCACATTGGAAACCTCTGCTTTTGAAGAGGGGCAGGAGTTCGACCACAACTATGATATATTATCCCTCTATTGCATGAATTTATGAAAAATACTCAATTGTGTTGAAAAAAATATATTAGTATATTTCATAGACTAAGAGACTATTTCATGAACAGTTCCATTCAAAAAAAATTACGTTTTATTGTATCTTCACAGTAGGTTCACAGTATCTTCTTGTTGTAGGTTCACAAACTAATGACATCCAAAACAGAATACTCACAAAACGTTGTAGTTCTTGTACACTTGTAGCTAGTAGTTTGTTTGGATTCGTTTGAACACTATAAATGCAACTGTGACGTGCAGTGCAATCAAAGAACTCTTCAGATAGAAAGAATTTGAACAATTTATATGGAGTATCTAACTCCAAAATGTCCGCAGGTAACAGTTCACTGCCTACAAAATTGTATTCAAATTGTCTGTCTCCGAGTTCGATTTCTTTCATGAAATTGAAACTCTTTGATTTTGGACGTTTTCTTGAATAAATTGAACAAGTGGTATATCATCTTCCTCAGAAATCAATTGATCAAGAAGTACTTATCTCATCTTAACTATCATACTGATCATCATTTTGGTTTTGAAGTTTTCTTTCCTCCAGATAACTATGAGTCTTCACTTGGTATATCTCGAATTTGAGAAACTGCAACATTATTTCTCCCATAAAACAGAGTAGTACTTACAACCGGAAAGTTGTTGACATCCATTGTCTGAAAAACATCACTTTTGTAGAACAAACTATTTCATTATCAGCTGTGCATAATGTGCCCAAAAAGGAACAAACATAAATACATCTGTCATTGTATTAGTCCATTGTAATTAAGCATTTTTTGTATTTGTGTTATGAGTAGGAACCATATATATTCATGAAAAAAAATAACACATGTGATTACTTACATTTCTTCTTTTGATATGACTCTAACAAAAACTTTGTAGGCTTAACCTCTCTCAAATATGAACACCAGCTGACATTAATGCGCGTCAGCGAAACAAACGAAGTTCGACGGAGTTTATATGAAGTAAATCGTTTTGTGTTCCCTGAAGGGACCACCAAGCATGCAGAGTTCCAATATTGGTTGTATACAGGGTGTGTATAAAAGGTATAAATGAAAAGTTCCCAAAAGAGAACATTATGCAATAGAGGGATTTCTTTTTTTCTCTCTTCAACAACTAAACACAAGCACAAGCGAAAGTAGCATTTCACATTGGATTTGAATCGCTGGAGATTAAATCCTTTTGGAAAAACGTTCTCAGGAAGTTTATAAAACGATGAGCAGCTACAGTCCGCCGCGTATTTTTGTTATCTGTATCTGTAACGTAGGGAGGGTGAGTGTAGACCCACAACACTTGGGCCACATGTGAACCATTGTGCATCCTTCCGAGGAGTTGTCCTCCTAGGTCATCATCCATCCTGTCCTTTCCAGGAAGGTGAGCAGGTCACTAGGAGATATCTCCTTTATATTGGCAGGTGTAGACCAAGACTCGCTGAACACACAATCTCTTTGGCAACCTTGAGGTGTCTCACGGTGGCCTCCGCGAAGGTTTTGGAAGGTTCTTTCTTGAGGTTCCTTCCGTGGAGGAGCTTTCCTGCAGGGGCAGCCGGTTCCTTGCCTTTATTCAAGGCGGAACTCTTGGTGCCCGCCGCAGGAAGTGCCCTTGCTGTTGGAGGTGGAATGGGGGAGGAGGAGGGTGCACTTATAGTTGCCGCTCTCTTTCTCCTTTTAGTTTCGGCGCCGCAAATGCGTTTACGCCTTGGCCTTCGTATAACATCACGTGGTGATCTGCTATGTCCAGCCTCATTTTAAGCGGTAGATTGGGGTGGACATTTCTGTTCATCCCCAGCCACCGCCTTAGATTGAGGTGAGTACTTCTGTCCAGCCTTGACATGGGTTTTTGTTTTCTCTTTCTGTTTTTGTATTTGTTTCATTTATGTGTGTTCCCACGAGTAGCAAGGAAAGAGTTGGTCACCTCTGGCACCACCAATTCGGTTTTCATAATTCAGCAGTATTTTTCATGAAATCCTACTTACTTCAACGCGAACAGTTTGTGTCTTATAACGGCTATGATTCTTTTCATTACAATCCGTCATCTGGAGTTCCTCAAGGGTCGAATCTCGGACCACTTCTGTTCTTATTATTT